>JBBPCX010019651.1:0-16976 GCA_037974365.1 Hydrocynus forskahlii | reverse complement strand
AGAGCTTGGAGGCTCTGGCCACCTCCCGTTCTAATTGTTTGTTCGTTTGGGGAGCACGGGCCTGTCGCCCCCCTTTTGTTCTGTTCCCCTCGAGCCGGGGTCCTGTATTATTTACGTTGTGTGTATTGGTCATTAAACCTATATCGTGTATCTAACGGCTGTGTGCATCCTCCCCTTCCCTCTCCTTCCCAAACCCTAACACTGCCATTTCTGTTTAGTCGTCACCAATTTGAATAATAATCCGACCATTCCTAAGGTGTCTTTCACTTAGTGACAAAAGATTTCCTCGACAAAAACTTTAATATTTCATGAGTTATAAGGGAAGATGAATGGTATGACCTAGATTTGCTTTGAGTGGTGTGAGAGAGAACAACAATACCCAGTGGAGAGGTTTCTCAGACTCTGGGCCTTTTTCTCTAAAGAAGTCAGCTCTTCCTTTAGTAATCTCTCTCTAAGAGATAAGTGCTTGGAAGAAAAAAACATGCTTTTTCAGAAGCCCAGATTGTAAATATTTTTTCAGTGGCACAATGTATCACCCCATATTTAAAGCATTATACATTATACATATTTAAAGCATTATAAATTTGAAAATATGCACACACACACACACACTCTCTCTCACATAAACCTGTACTCAATGTATGCAAATAAAAACAGAGAGAACAATAAGCTTCTAATTCGATCAGTTCTAGTCCTTCAAATTGCCTCACATGTTTGACAGATGTTTTGTAAAGTAGTATGCTCAATAGTATTTCTGAAATCAGCACCAACAAACAAAGATGGTTAAGTACATATTGTGCTTTACAAGTAGTTGAGACAAAGCAGTTTCCATTATTCAGAGGGACATCAATCATTGTCTGCAGGGACATAACATCAGGCAAATTGGGATAAGGTGTAGTGCTTATCTGGGCAGTGACAGTTGCATGTTAAACAACTGTTAAAACCGTTACATTTCCTAAACAATTTTCAGAACTCAAAACAGTTAATATTACCTTCCTCAGAAATGGAAGATTATAGATTAAAGATTGTAATATTTATGATTTGATTATATAATTGAGAGTTTCTGGACAAAAGTGGCATATTTGACCAAGACGTAGCTCAATACAGAAACGCACAACCTTTATGTCCAAGAGAAAATAAGTAACCTTGATGATCTATGGGTAGGATTAATCACTGAGCTCCTCCCTCCTGTTCATCTTTGCAGTGGAGTGATGGACACATGATGTGTTCCTGCCAACACATGATGGGAGCTCCTCTCTTAATCATGGACAGCTGCAGCTTGTTTGAGTAAAGCACACTATTTACTCACCCTGCTGCTTTTGTGTGTGTTTATAGATTTCTCCAGTCAGTGTGCTGTGGCCTCTCACATGCACCACTGCTGGACAGACGTGGCTGTTTGGTAGCTAAAGTGTGTCCTTTTGTAGTCCTGTGTGGTAAAATAAGCTTTACAGTACATTGCTATAAATGTCTAATGGGCTTGTAGTCATTAGTCAAATATATACATTTACATTGCATAGTATTTCATTTTTTTTTTATTTTGTAGCAGTGTGGAAGATCAGACTGTTAGAATAGATTGGGTGTAGTTTGTAATCAATTTTTTTGGGATACAGATCTGACTGACAGGCTTAGAAGAAAGGTCACTGATATTGTTAAGTTAACTAACAAGTTCATGTAATAGCATATGCCATACGCTATTGTATAATGGCTTAAGACATTTGCATATAACTCTTTCCTTGTGACTGCCCTTTCTCTATACTCTATGATAAAAACAGAAAGGGCAAAAGAATGTTGCCTCAAGCAACATTACATCAGTAAAGACTTTATTTATGGAGAAAGACAAAAAGAATATTTCGATTCCAACAGAAAATGCTAAAAAAAAAAAAAAAACTCCTCATAACAAGTATTTTGGTTTTCTGTTGATGAGAAAATCTACCATAAGATAATACGGAAAGTTAGTGATACTTACTGATGACTAAATTATATAATGAAATCATATTAATCATTATCACTACATTTGTCTAAACAGATCAAATATATAACACAATCACAAGGCGTGAGATTAGATAATGCACACTTCTCAGTGCCAGAAAGCTCAGTGGGTTATCAGCATAACACAGGTTTAGTGAAATGCTTTATTTCACAGCAGTTGCTACAGCAGCCAGTAAAGCAAGAAGAAACAAATGTCCTGTGCAACATCTGCAAAATGTATAAAATTGAGCTCACCTGGCTTGGCAGCTTGACAGTTATGCATGCAAGAAAGCACAATGAACACACTCTGCTTCTACGGCAGGAGCCTATCTTCTGTGGAGTAGCTAACTAATCCATTACCACAGTTGACCATACATTTTCAGAACGTAGCTACTCGATCACACAAACACAGCATTTTAGTTTAGCAAAAAATCCTGATCTTTTGGAAAATGCACCTTACTGTAGATGTGTGCAAAGGTAAAATAAGCTTAAAACACATACTGAGTCATGCAGTGCTGTTTTTCTGTGTTGAACTTCAGGACTCTGAATGTATGATGTCTGTAATGGATGATGACCCAGTTGTATATCATGTACAACAAGAATTTAACTAATTGTTAGAGATTCAATGAGTTATTTCAACATAATTGGGGTCTAAGCACCAAATGTGCTGCAATATTATTGTTAGGATTGTTAGGATTGATGCAGAACGTATTAGCTTGGTTGACTAAAATCTGTGAACACTTTGCATGATTCTCATGAAACTTGATATGCTAATATGTAATATGTTATGTTGCCAAGTTTGAGGTAGCATGTCAACGTTTGCATGAATATATCAATAGGGGCACTATAACATGAAATGATCTGTTTCTCAGTATCCGCTTGTCTGACTGAGCTGACATTTTGTATGTTTTTTTGCCAGTCTGTAAGTGGACATGAAATTGCTTAATAAGTAAAAAAAAATATGATCACCATCAACCAATCAGCTGTCAGCAGACATTTGACAGGCTACGCCTTTATGTTAATTTATTGCATTGAGCCTCAAGGTGGTGCTACATCCTAATAGTTTGCCTTTTGGCTTTTAGCTGCTAAACCATCAAAGCCAGTGTTTTTGTTGCATGCTATTCCTTCCCTTAAACCAAACAAAATTAGCTCCACCTACTACATCTTAAGCAAATTAGAATTATTTGCAAAACCTGTTTTTTCAAACTTATCATAATTTTTTTTTAGCCGGGGGGATGGTTGTCTATCATGAGCTTGCCACAAGGTGGCGCTATTCATGTTAAAAGTCCTGCCATGTTTATATACATATTTTGTTTTTTCATGGAGGACATGAACAATTTATACAACTATCAAAAATGCTGACTTTTATACAACTATCAAAAATATAGACTTTTTGTACGTTATGTCATCAACACAAACAAATCAGTGCTAAATAAATCTGTTATACAAATTTTAAAATTCAAATTCCAACTTAACTGTACTTTTAAGTGTGGATTTGTTGGGTGTGTTTTGCGCGGACCCCTAAGATTGCTGCATGTGGCTGTATTAATGTTTATCTGTGGTTTTTGTACAACAACTAACTTGGAAAGAAATACAAAGATATTTAAAAGTCAACCTACTCTTAACAAGATAACCTTGTAATGAAACTAAAATCTATTGTTTTTATCAACTCAACTATTTACCATTTTAATCAGAGTTAAATAGGCCAAAATTACCAAGATGATACAATTTAAAAGACTTCAACTGTACTTAAATTAAAAAGACAATGAAAAATTAACATGGCCTGCTTGTGTGGTCAGGATTCCTACCACTAAAACAAGATGTTTACAGCAAGATATTTAAGGTTTTCAGGTCAGCACTCTGGTCTAGTAGTGTCTATTTTCTATATTCATTTTTCATTCGCCAGATTTTTGATGTGAAGACATGCTCTGTGGGTTTACTTTTAATAGTTAATTGATAATAAATAATTTATCATAGTTGCATTAAAAGTCTATTTCTAGGGGACTTCTAGGGGACTGCCTAGAGTTAATGAACTTAAGACTGCATGCTGGATATCAGGTGTCTCCTTGTTTTCTTGTGCTCTACCCTCACCCACATACACACACACTACAATATGCACACAGTCTTCACTCTCTGTCCATGAGTTTGTCGTTTCCCCCACAGTAATACCATAATGTCATCTCCAGAGCTTGAAGGCTACTAAGCATGAGTGGGTGGAGAGAGTTACTAGAGGACATGCAGGGCTTTCTGAAAAATAAACTGACTTGAGGTTAATAAAAAACATTTTACCACAACAGATCTTGTGGTGAGGAAGTGGGAGACACATACACACATGGTGGAGTCAAGCTCCTCAACAGTCTGTTCAGTGCACATCCCCCTCCCTCCCCTTCACCCTTCCTCCCTCCCTCTCTCTCTCCCTCTCTCTCTCTCTCTTGCTCTCTCTCTCTCTCTCTCTCTCTCTCTCTCTCTCTCTCTCTGGCTCACTCTCTCAGTATTAGCTTTATCTGTTCCTCTCTCACCCTCTCCACTCACACACACTCCACTCAGTGCACTTGGATGCAGCACTGAGGACTTGGCTGCTCTTTTTCCTCCCTAAAGAAGCGCATGTATTAACCTACACTCCAGGACAGTCTGGACCATCCACTTAAAATGGCACGCTGGATCACAAAGTGAGAAGCAATGAAGGAGTGAGTGATAGAGACGGGGGAAGGAGAGAGAAAGAGACAGAGAGAGAGAGAGAGAGAGAGAGAGAGACAGAGACTGAAAGACAGGAAGAGGGGTTTCCCCGTTTCTGGAGTAAACAGAAGAGATGGCGGTAAGCACACGTTGTCATTTTTAATAAAAAAGGGAAATGTTTTGAAAGAGTGGGGAAAGCCTTTGTTCTCTGCTTCAACCCAGTTAAAATGATATTTTTACCTCATAGAAAAGAGTTCATATGTACTGTTGTTTTGAGCACCTGGGGCAAATTATCATCTAGCATTTATAATAGAAAGGATTAAAAAATAAATAGTTATTATTAATAATAACCATTGTCTTCAACATCATCACAATTATAGCAGCTTGTCAGTTACTAATGATAGTAATTATTGGAGTATACATGATAATAATTATTGGAGTATACGTATGATATGTCTTGCAGAGAACAGAATAATCATAATCTAAACTAGGTCAGGTGTCCTTCGTATTGTTTATTCTTCCTTCTTTTCTCCACCCAAGTGAATCCTTCTTCTCTCCCCACCTTCTGTAACTGTCATGCATGAAACTCACGTTCTCTCCTTCTCTATATTTCTCTCTCACTGTATATTTTCCTTTCCACTCTTTCTCCTCCCTCTCTGTATCACTCTCTCTCTTTGTGTGTGTATGTATACACACACACACACACACACACATATATATATATATATGTATATATATCTGTGTGTGTGTGTGTGTGCGTGTGTATGTGTGTGTGTGTGTGTGTGTGTGTGTGTGTGTGTGTGTGTTTATCTTCCCTCGCTCTCTTACTCACATATATGTATCTCCCTCAATCTACCTTGCAGTTACAGTGTCACAGTGTCAGAGGAAGACCTCACTAGTGTGCTGTGTTGAGCTTTCTTTTAGTTGCTGAGCTAATTAGGCTAGATTGGCAGACTGTACTGGGCTGGTAACTTAGAAACAGCACATGTGTGTAGAGCCTCCCACATACACACACACACACACACACACACACACACACACACACAAAATGCATACATACATAAAAACACACACAAACACAAGAGAATTCCTATAGGAAACCAAAAGAGAAAACTCGTTTGTTCCACCATGTCAGTCTGCTGTAATGATACTGAGATACTGATAGAGAGAGATAAGAAAGAGACACAGAGAGACATTTGACTACCCCTATTAACTCACATTATTGTACCATTCTGACCTCATGAGTCCAGTACTTGCAGAATGTCTCATTTGAACGTAAACACACCATCAGTGACTCATGTTGTAAACTACTGTGTTTACCATCAACAAATCAACAGCACAGCATAAACACGTCCCACCTGTTCTATCTGCTGATATCTGTCTATGATCCGTCATAAAGGAAGAGGCTATAAAGCTTGCACGTCCCTATGGACCTGTTTGTTAGCTAGTGCTGATGTTACCTGGTGTGAAAAGGCTGTGCGTATGACTCTTGCTTTCTAAACTGAATTTTGCAGTGTGATGCGTAGTAAAGTTTTCATCTCAGCTGGATGCCACCTAATGAATAACTGCAAATTTCTTATGTTAATTAACCTCCAAATGACACTACTGGAGAGACACAGTTTTCAAACCACAACAAAGCCATTAGAAAGGCTTCTTCCATGGGATGTGCTGCTTTTATAGATTTTAAGAAATTAAATATTTATTGAACAGACTCAGACAGCACAACATCACTTCAGCTGCTTGAACTGTAAAGTATTAGAAGCAGAAAGACTAGAGACTAGTAGAAGAAATGCTCCTGGATTATCCGATCAGAATAATGAAGGACACGCCTGCCAAACGACGTAAAGAATTTACAGCTAGCGATGAAAGCATCCATTAAATTCCAAATGTACCTATCCATCCATCTTTTCACATTCTCTTGTCACAATTGTGGTGTGTTTTAATTAAGCTCTACAGAGCTAAGGCAGGACTTTAGATTGCTAAAACATAACATTGAGTAACCAGGTTCAAATGTAACGTCACTGAGTGATCTGTGCTCTTTTCAGAGCTAGGCCGGTTGGAAACAACAACAAATCTGCCACCATGTTAACCTAAGGTCATTTACACTAGAAAAAGAAAACTACAGTGTGACCTCTCAGATTTATCAGATGAACAACTGTATTTTGACAAAAACTGAACTGTGTGATGATATTTTCAATAGTTTGAATGAGGATTTTCAATAGTTTGAATGAGGATGTTTGATAATGTTTGCCACTGTTTGTCCAATGTGACTACGGTTACTAGGAAAAAGGTATTTATGTGGAAGGATGGATAGGTGGCCATTTTCAGCTGGGCACAATGACTAGAAAAGTTGCTCAGAAAAAGACTGACATTGACAACACTGATGATGATGGTAGAGTAGGGAGTAAGAGAGAAAGAGAACGACAGCGATGGAGAGAGAGGAGCACATCAGTTGACAGACATCTAAACATGGACTGGCAGGAAATCCTCAGTTCTCTGTGTGGGTGAGTCATTGACATCAGATGAAGGTGTGTGTGTGTGTGTGTGTGTGTGTGTGTGTGTGTGTATAGAAGCATCCATTCACGCAGACTGAGATCTGGTGAGGGTTGAGTTTAATTTTTATTCTTGCCAAGAGAACAAGCATTATATTGTTTGCTCACACACTGTTTCATTTTGACCACATTTGAACCACTTAAGGGCAGTGATCTTTACATTTGAAGCACCGGGCCCAGGGAGCAGTGTGTGGGGACATTATCTTGCTCAAGGGTACCTCAGTGATGGCACTAGCAGTTGGGATTTGAACCCACAACCCTCTGATTGCAGGGCCAACACCCTACCCACTAAGCCCTCCAGTTGCAGACTTTGACAAAGTGCATAACTGGGGCGGCTGGTTACCTTGTGGTTAAGCAGTTGCCACTGTGATCAGAAGGTTGTGGGTTTAAATCCCAGGACTGCTAGTGGTACTACTGAGGCACCCCTGAGCAAGATACCGTCCCCACACACTGCTCCCTAGGTGCCCCTCGTTGGTGGCAGCCCCCTGATTCACTTGCAGAGAAAGAATTTCACAATGTTCACACTGTGTGCTGTGCTCACTGACTGTAAGGGGCCACTTTACGTAAGGTAAGGTAAGGTCCTGGACCTGTTCTTGGAATGGGTGTGTGTAAAAGAAAGTGAAAGGCTTTCAAGTAGGCATTATCCTGTCCATCTCCTGGACTAGCTGACCACTTTGGAACCCTTTTGCAACTCTAGCCTTATAATCAGTGAATACGCTTGAAGTGCTCTGAGAGAGCAGCTTTACATTTCCAGGCAGATCCTCCGAAAAGTGGTCAGAGTGCGTTCTGGCCCACTGATCATAAAAATGAGCTGGAAGATTTTTTTTTTTTTTGATTTTAGACAGTTAAGGTGCAGTTGTGACCTCCTTATAATGAATTCTACTTTAATAATTCTGCTCCCAGACTGCCTGGGCTCCCTACACGCCCTCAGAGCGTGACAGTAGTCCAGGAATTAGCTTTTACTTCCTGTCATTCCACGGAGAGTGCTGAGTAGCACCCTTTTCACTGAAAGAATGGTGAAAACCTGTATAAGCCCATTACTTTGACACTGTTTGGTAAAATTACAGGCCTTCTAAACATCATTTGACATGACCAACTCATTTTTTAACAGCTTTACTTTTTCACGAAGCACATATAGTTAATAGGGGGTCTTTGGTTCGAACTGTTGACCTGGGCTCGGTCTAAAGGAACCCATAAACCCATACTTGTTATCTCCTGAGGCCTGCTTAATTTACTGTGACCCGTACAACACTAACGACACAGACAACACTTAATCACCACACACTGCTTATGCATTACAAGAACACTGTGCATAATATTTATATTGCCTTTTATTTATAGAGCCATTTAAAGTGCTGTACATAGCTTTAATACCTCGTCTTTTTCAATACATTTTGGAGTTAACAGATTTCTAAAACCTGCTTCTTGGCTCCTTTTCTCCTGAGCAGTCTTAAGCCTTTAGAATGCTTCAGTTGAATCATATCCATGCTCTTTCTGCCAATGTGCTCTTTTGTGATAATGGAGGTGAGGCACTGGAAAAGCCTGAAGGATTGCTGGCAAAAATCCACAACACCCTAATAAATATATGCTGGAGTTTACAGCGGCTACATATTGTTAAGTTTCCAGTTTAAAATGCTACATTATTAACCTAGATAGTACCACTGCAACTTATCAAAACTAGGCAGGGCAAGTTTGTTGATTCATCACATTTCACACACAACTGGGAAATTCAACGGTGTTTTCAAAAATAAAAGCAAAATAAAAACAGCATAAAGTACATCGTCAGGACAGAAAATGATAACAGATTACATGAAAGTAAAACAACACTACACACTAAACATAGTTCTACTAAGAGTTATTTAGTAAAAGCGATAATTCTATAAAGAACCATAAGCATGGAAAAAATGAATGCATGAACCCTTTTTTGGCTGTTTTGAGTAGTTCTTAATGGGAAAACATGTTTTTAAAGTTTTTTTTAATTATTCTATACAGAACCAAAAAGGGTTCCACTCTTGTCAAAGAATGTTGCTTTGCTTCTATATAGAACCATTTGTGTGCAACAGTGTAGATCTATCCTAACAGTGTGACCTTTGACACATACACAAAATGACGTTTAAATGAATAACACAAAATGTTTTGACAAATTTGGGTTGTGTTCCACTCTAATACGTGGGCCGTTGGCATCTAAAACACGTTTCAAATAGCCGGTTTAGGGACTGTGAATATAACACAACACTTTTAAAGATTTTAATGGGTCTTTGTGTCTGCTTGTTGTTTTGCAAGATGGTTATGAACCTCACCATTTCCTGCACAGACAGACAATAATGAGTGGAAATGCATTACTGGCATCCACTTATCCCTCCATTTCCTACAGAAAGCAATTCTGCACCAGTAAGACCTCATCACTGCAACCCCTCTATCAACCACAGAGTGAACAGCCCGGTTTTGAGGTGACTAATTATTTTCTGTCTAATGCCAGTAATGTGATCGTCACACTGATCTCACATCAGTTTATCTGTGGCAGAGCATGAGTGAATTAGACAGACAGGCAGCGTAACACCATGAATAGTGGCCTGATCTCAGTTTATCAGAGAAAAAGTTTAAACTGTGACAAATCTCTGATCACTCCATCCTTGGAAGCGTATCAGATGGAGTGTCAGCTCATCCTTCTTTCTCGTTCACACTTTGGCTGCTCCTGTGGGTTAATGCCGTAAATATACAGTTTTCTTATCTCTCTGGATGAACACATTTAAGTGGTCACAGCTTTTAATCAAGATACAGTTGGAGTGCGACTACAAGGAGGGGGATTGTGACAAGGGCTTTTATTTCTTTATTCAATTAGGTGCAAAAATAGATAAGTGACACCATTTTAAGGTGAAAACAAAATTAAGATGTGGAGAGTTCTTGTCATAATGTCTAAAAATATTTCAAACAATCATTCATCTCTACAGTTTCCAGAGCAAGCCACTGCTTCCTTTAAAAATAGAGCTAAGTACAAAGCTGCACTCTGGGCTCATCTGAACGGTACTGACAATTATAGTCAGTGTTAATTATAAACTAATGTGTAATTGGCTGATTCTGCTCAGCAGCATCCTCACAGTTATCACACACTGATATCTACCAAACCTGCATTTGCATTAATATAGTGCATTAATATAGTGCTTCATTACCAAATTAGATGGAAAGCAATGAGTGTGCATGGAAATCAGGCGTATTCTTTCAAGGCCAGCTTTTCACAGACTTCAATTAGGTGAATGAATGAATGAATGAATGAATGAATGAATAATCAGTGCATTCATATGCAGCTGGCGAAGATCTACAGCAGGGGTTCTCAAACTTTATATTCAAAGGTCCAAATCTAATTTCTAGATAAGGTCCAGGATGACAAGTGATAAGCAAATCCCTCTTATTAAATTTGTTTACAACATACAACCAAAAGAAATGGCCCTGTTTGTCTATAATTGTTTGCTTGTGAACCTATTCCACTCTCACTTTTGACAGTAAAGTATAATATGCACTGTAGTTTTATTAAAAGATTTAACAATAACCTTGATTAACTTAATTACTTTTATGCCGCGATAAATAAAGTGGCAACAGGACATAACACCTCCTTCTCCAGTGACTCTTATAATGATGCAGGTGTTTTGCTCACTCGTGCTCGCAGGACTGCACGTGAATGCCAGTTAGCCTTAGCGGACTTGCTACTGTGGATTCGAAGCCTGAGAATTGAAGTGCGTCAGCACTGCGTCATACATGCACCGACTGACAACGTTTCTTCAGTTAATCTCAGGCCAGGATTGCTGTAAAAATCTAAAATATGTTATAGTTTACAAAACTAATAATTTATTGAAACATACACTTACTTGCTTTGCGTCAATGCATTCCTAATATGAGGTGTGGACTGGGTCCGGAATTACTTGCAGTTCAGTCCGGATATGGACCGGGGTCCGGACTTTGAGAATTGCTGATCTACAGCATAAATATCTAAACACTAACATGAAAGAGAATACCATAAGGAAACTCTCATCTAATCTCATCTAAACTCTCATGGAAACTATTGTATGTTAACTGTTATTTTGTGTGTAAATGTGAAGCACTTATGAATTGATGCACTTCAGTGAAAACATACTGCAGATATTTATAGTGAGAAAAAACATATGATCATATATATTTATAAAACATTTTTAAAGTCTAATTGTCTAGTGTCATAATTTAAGGTGCCACATGGCATTGTGTGAACATTTTAGGACAAATGAACATGAAACAGCGCTGCTGAAAGCAATGATTTGCTTTAATTTTATATATGTATATTTGGTGCTGATAAATGATGATTTTGAATACCATTTTACAAGATTTTCAAGATATTCTGAATAATTTAACTGAAGGATTTCTGGATAAATTGCTCATAGTTGCATTTATGAAAGATTTTCAATTAAAAATGACCTAAAATATTTTATAACAATAGTAAATAGTGGCTTCTTCATTAAATAGTAAAACAATGTGATATCAATAAAATATATTTTTTAAACCCTTCTCTGAAGTGTGCCACACTGAAATTTCCATTCTAATTCTACCCCCCTCTAAAGACTAGATGTACATTTAAGCAAATATTGTTTCATCTGTTTGAAAATGTAAAAATATAATTATCAATTGACATAATGTTTAATAAAATGACTATTCATCAGACCTTTTTCCTCTTTTTCTATACCATTTAGACTTAGGGTTACAACAGTGATAACATAAAATGCAGTGGTACAGTACTGAGTGGTGAATGTTATATATATAAAACATCCAGTGCACACAACGAATTACTGGTACTTGGTCATACGTTATGAGACTAAGTGCTAAAATCAGTGCCTTTATTATTGCTTTTATTTGGTAAAATCAAGCTCTTAACACAGTGTTGTTTGGCAACTTGAAGTTAACACTTTCTGGGAATGTATTTCAGTGGTTTCATTTAGGGAATGTTTCCCTTTTTAACAAGAAAGTAAAACTATCATGACAAACAGCATTCCCTAGATGCCATGCAAGCTCTCTGTCTTTGGGTCAAATCTATTTAGAGCCTTAGACAAGGAAAAAACACAGGCAGCATTTGGTTAAGACGAGGAGTTTTGACATTTTCTTCATTCTAGATGATAATGTTCTTTAAATGTTTTTCTGTTCAGCCATTCTCTGAATGTGGTTCACTGCCAAGTAACTTTGTTAAGCATTTATATTCAGTTCAGTTTAATTTAATTTTTATTTATACAGTGCTTTTTACAACCAATGTTGTAACAAAACAGCTTTACAGAATCCAAATCCGAGCCCCTAGTAAACAAGCCAAAGGCAAAAAGGGCGAGGAAAAACTCCCTAAAGCTGGAGGAAACCTTGGGAGGAACCAAGACTCATAAACGGAACCCATACTCCTCTGGTTGACACGGAGAATAAGAAGGAGAGTCTCTACTGGGAAAACCAATAATAGAAGGCCTTCGTCTACAGACTTAATCACGGCAGAACAGTTGGCAATCTGTGGTTAACAGAGTAGGTGCAGTTAAATGTCAGTAGAGGTAATTTGTTGGAGTCTGTGTGAGGAGTAGTTAGAGAGTAAGTCTAAAGCAGCTGAACCAGTCAAGCACTCTTGCGCAAGCAACCCCAGCGATTGCAGATCTGGGATGAAGTGGTGACCTGGAACACTGATGGTGGTCAGTTGAGCTAGACAGATGAGCAGCTGTTCCCCTCACAAAACATAGTTCAAAGAACGTTATGGGAGCCAAAGAGAAAACAGGGTTAGTTCTGTTTAAGTTATAGGGACCAATTATAACTCTAAAGAATGCAGGTCAAGACTCTGGCATACCCAGCTTTCCAGAGATGGGGACTCGAGTCTAAGACTCGGACTCGAGTCACACTTAAGTCGCACAAACAAAGACTTGTGACTTGACTTTAGACTTGCCCTCAACAACCTGAGACTTGACTCGGACTTGGGTGTTGTGACTTGTGAGTCATAACTTGTAAACAATGTTAATTTTGTGGAATTATTTATTTAAATCTCACACTCTGTCCAACGACCCCTTGTTTGCCATAATCCGGAGTTATTAGCCGAAAACCATTCCCCTCACCCAAGAGTCCCATTACTTTTGTCCGAGGTGAACGGTTTTCAGCTAATAACTCTTGATCTCCGGGGGGGTAATTATGTTACACGAGGGGTTGTTGGAAAGATCTCACAGAGCCCTATCTAACTGTGAAGTTTCACATTTAGAGTGCGAGATATATTTTTCGTATTTAACATTTAGATTTCAAAATTTAGAGCTCAAAAATCCCACATTTAGAGTCGCCGTTTGTAAAAGTGCAACATTTAGATTTAGAGTGCAACATTTAGATTTTTAACATTTAGCTCTAAATATGTGAAACGTGTGTGAAAATTGCGTTCAATTATGAAAAAATGACACCTCTAAAGCTGTTTTTACAAATGGCACCCCGTAGACTTGGACTTGGGACTACAGACTTGAGACTTGACTTGACATTGCCACTCAAAGACTTGAGACTTGACTTGGACTCGAGCACACAGACTTGAGACTTGACTTGGTAAAAATGACTTGTACGGCAGCACATATATTAAAATTGGAACAATACAGAAAAGATTAGAATGGCCCCTGTGCAAGCATGACACGTAAAATCGTGAAGCGTTCCTTATTTCCCTCTACACCAGTGACTGCACCTCCAAGATCTCAGCTGTTAAACTCCTGAAGTTTGCAGACGACACCACCATCATTGGCCTCATTCAGGATGGTGACGAGTCTGCATATCAGCAGGAAGTCGAGCGGCTGGTACTCTGGTGCAGACGGCACAACCTGGAGCTGAAAACGTTCAAGACTGTAGAGATGAGAGTGGACTTCAGGAGACATCCCTCAACACTGCTCCTCCTCACCATATCAGACAGTCCAGTGTCTACTGTGGATACCTTCCAGTTCCTGGACACCACCATCTCCCAGGACCTGAAGTGTGCGACCAACATCTCCATCCTCAAAAAGACCCAGCAGAGGATGCACTTCTTGAGACAAAGTACAGTCTTCCAAAGGAACTGCTGATCCGGTTCTACACTGCAGTCATTGAGTCTGTCCTGTGCTCCTCCATCAGTCTGGTATGGAGCAGCCACTAAATCGGACTGGAACTGACTGCAGTGGACTGTACGGGCAGCAGAAAAGATCATCAGCGGCCCCCTGCCCTCCATCCAGGATTTATACCTCTCAAGAACCAGGAAATTGGCAGGGAAAATCATCACAGACCCCTCACACACTGGACACAAACTTTTTGACCTGCTGCCCGCTGGCAGACGATATAGAAGCCTGCAGACCAGGACCACTCGACACAGGAACAGTGTCTTTCCCCTCGCCATCTGACTCCTAAACAGTTGAACTGTCTCACTGCTTCACACTGCTAGACTGCTAGACTGCGGCTGCACTTTATGTACACTCTGTTGTATTCATCCTGTAATCCTGTATTTTCTGCATATAAGAGTTAGATTGTTTATTATGTTGTATTGTTGATTTATACACTTTGTGTATGTGCGTGTGTGTATGTGTATGCATATATATGTATATATGTGTGTACACACATAGATATATTTATACACATACATATCATACATAAACACATGTTCAAATTATACGTATATACATTTGTTAACACTTATCTTTATATTTATAAATACAAATCCAGATTACATATTCATACTGTAGATTGTGTATTATTGTTTATTATATTGCTCAATATATTGTTCATTGTGTTGTTTATATATTGCTGTGTTTTATATTGTTGCGCTTGAGAGACACCATCGACCGGAACCAAATTCCTTGTATGTGTTCGCTCACATACTTGGCCAATAAAAAAAAAAAAGATTCTGACGATTCTGATCTCTGCAGCTTTCACTGCCTAGCTAGAAAGGGCAGAGCTGAAGGGCATACTAGCATCCAGAGACACCCGACTCCACCATCAGCAAACTTGAGTAAACGAGAGTGGTGGGATGACAGCACCAGCATCCCAGCCACCTCCGAGCTCTATACCTAAACAGGAAAAGGTACCTACAGAATGCCTGCCTAAAAAAGTAGGTTTTCAGACTAGGCTTAAAAACTGAGAGAGTGTCTAAGTCTCAAACTTTATTCAGAAGGATATTCAAGAACTGGGGGGCTTTATGTGAAAAGGCTCTTCCCCCTGCTGTAGCTCTCATAATTCTGGGGATGAGAAGATCTAAGTGAGCGTGGAGGTTCTTAGCAAAAGTTCTTGAAGGTATTCGGGTGTGAGGCCATTCAGGGCTTTATAGGTTAATAGTAGAATTTCATTATCAATACGAGATTTGGGTGGAAGCCAATGTAGTTTTGATAATATAGGACTAATGTGATCAAACCTGGTTCTAGTGAAGACACTTTCCGTTGCATGGACTTGTTGAAGCTTATTAAGGTTCTTGCTGGAACAACCTGACAGGGCATTGCAGTAATTGAGTCTTGAGGTAATAAAACTAATTTCTTTTGCTATGTAAGGATATTGCGTTTCTTAGGTTAGCAATATTTTGTAGATAAAAAAAATAAGATTCAGTAAGATCAAGCATTAAACCTGAAAGTTTTTTTTTGGCAGCTTTCAGACTTAGAGGGACTTTTGTGTGCTGAACAAGACAAAGTTTTTGTCATCCTGTCTTTTATATCCTTTATGCTAAACTTGATATTGTTTAATCTATGTTTATCATCTGGGTCGGCAGAGATATAAATGTGTGTGTCATCTGCATAGCAGTGGAAGCTAATCCTATGCTTTTGGCTAATCGTACTAATTTGGTGAGTGCCAATGATTCCCCATTCTTACTTACAAACTGATAGCGGTCCATCAGGTATGATCTAAACCAGGATAAGGCTGTTCCTGTGATCCAACCAGGTTTTCTTGCCTGTCTGAATTGAGTTATCATTGGGGTCGAATGCTGCACAAAGGTCAACTAAAAACAGCAAAGAAATCCTTTGTCAGTAAACGATCATTTACCATCTTCACTATGGCTGTTTTGGTGTGATGAGGCTGGAAGCCACAGTAGAATTTTTCATCTATGCGATTCTTATGCAGTTGTAAACATAACTGTTGGCCCACAACTTTCTCTGAAATCTTAGATAAAAATAGTAGTGTAGTGTTTAATTTGAAATTCTCCACCAGAATCAGTTTAGGCTGATTCACCCTTATATTTATTAATTGACTAATAAATAGTCAGTAATTAATTGATTATTTATTTAGGGGTTTCCTATCAAGCAGGGTTTATTAAGGAGTCCAGCACAAACTATTCGGCCAGCGAAATATTTCAGCCGGAGTACAGAAATTAACTCTTTAAACTCTTATTAATTGGGCGGTTAAGAGGAGCTTCGCTTTTAGAAAAGAGGTTACTTGGAAAGGGGTACTAGCTAATGATATTATTCTAATGAGCTTCAGGTAACGGATCGAAGCTGAGAAGTGACTTCACTTTATCGGAACAAGAAACTGAATCACTGGTCATGATAGGACAACATTTATTTATTCCACGCTAGACAAACACAAAACATACAAACACAGAATGAAATAAATGTGAGTGGTAATGGGATAACGGTATTAATACGCTTACTGCAAGTTACTGAAAGTCTCTAAACAGTGGGTTCATGAAACAAAACAACCCAGTTAATCAGAAGTACACGTACTATTGCCCTTCGCACCAAAGTTATCAAAAATGAGAAAGTAACTGTTATACTTATTCACTGAGTGGAAGTGAAGTTGGCCTTGGAGTTTCAGAGTCTCTTTGGA
>JBBPCX010019631.1:0-42747 GCA_037974365.1 Hydrocynus forskahlii | reverse complement strand
GTGAGTTGTGTTTTTTCCCCCCCCCCCCCCCCCCCCCCCCAGTTGGTATCCGAACTGACACGCCATGCAACATATGTCTGGATTCTGCACTGGTACTGTACTAACATATGTCTGCGCTCGTCCATTTACTACATGGTACATGCAGTAGCCTACTGTTCTACACAATGTTCTGTATGTTGGTTATTTATTCATTTATTGAACATGTTTATTTATTGAATACAGTAATGTTCACTGTATGTGGGACAGTTTGTACAGAGCATTGCTGGTGATTGTAATTTTATTAATATGTAACTTGCAGAGGGAAAAATTAAGTGTAAATATGACTAAGACCATGTGTTTCTCACATCTGTCTTTTTTTTTTTTTTTTTTTTGTAACTTATTTATTTTTAACATTTCAAAGGGTTATTAACCGTCCCTTTCTTGCCTGTACCTGAAAGCTTTATAAGAAGAGATGTTGGGTAGAGGTCGTGGTTGAAAGCTGTGTAGTTAGAAGTGTTAGCTTTACAGTAGTAGTCCAGATGATGTTGGGACAAAGCTGTATGTGAGTGACTCTTATCCATTCGTTTCGAAGGCAGGACCCTCGTGTCCGCCCATTCTTTCTTTGACTAGCTTTTTGTGTCATGCTATCGTGTCATGATATTGCGTTGCTTTAATGTATGTAATATGTGAAATGGGTGGGGATAACAGTAGTACACCGTTTCTTGGGAACTTTTTCTACACAATAACTACAGTGACAACCTGAAAACTAATCAAGCTTGTGTTTTTGTACTTTGCTCTCTCTTGATGAGGATTCAGAATCGGGGATAACTTATTGTTTGGAACTGTGCCGAGTTATTTGACTTTTCTTTGGATTAAGGAAGAGGGGGCGGGGACTAATCTGAAACGGGCAGTGTGTTGACAATTTGCAGTTTATTTCTCTTGAGGATCCCAGTCAGTGTTCACATCTGCTGCTCAAAGTTTGTGATCGAGCTGACACCACGCTGATAGTACTGACTGAATCGGATCATTCGAAACACCGTCTTCCTTTGTAAATATTTTTGATATCCCTTTTCTCTTGTTGACCATGCTACATGGCACCCACTTTCATTGATTTCCGACCGAGGGGTGTCTGGGGGATTTTTTTTCTTTTGGCAGTTCTACATTTTTATAATTTATTTTTGGTGTATATTTATCCAAATTGGGTTTTGCTTGTCATAGAGCTATTGCAATAAAAAGTGCCAAGGTATTCTTGACTCTGACTCATGTATGCGTGTTTTGTCAGATGTTTGTGATCAGGCATGATGCAACACTGCTCTAAGATGTGTTAAGATTCCTAACCATACGCATCCCATACAAAAAGGCCTTTTCACTTCCAGTCAAACCTGGTTAACTAGTTCCCTCTGCTGGACACTGGAGATCATGCCCGGGGTCTCATGCAGCAGCCTACCACGCAACGAACAACCCCCCCCCCCCCCCCCCCCCCTTTTCCTTATAAGAGAAAGACAACAAAGAAAAGCAGGAGAAATGCTGATGAGGCTGTGCATTTTACATACGGGGTTGGCAATACAAGACGTGTACAGGCCATTTTTGGATTTTGTAGATACCTTTACACAGATGCTGCAAATGGCTTTGCATTTAGGCCAGTATCAGTATGCTGTGACCAGTCCAGCCTCAAAAATCAAAAGAAATGAAAATGAAAAAAAAATGCAATAGAGAGCCATTTTGTCAAAGAAGCACTGTACTTCTTTTAATGCAGTAAAAAGCTAGAGGTTTTTAAATATCTTTATTTTTTTCAAGCATATATACATAGTTGTGCAATTTTTTGGGTGGAGGTGGATTACAGAGTAGGTATTGTTTTTACCTGTGTGGTTAATGAGGAAAACAATTACCTTAACCATTCCACATAACAAATATGTCAAAGACAGACACTTTCCACAGATAAGGTTTTCATTGGTTTCCTCATAGAACACTGTATAAAAGATTTTTGCATATATGCTTTCTCCTGGATACATACGTACGTGAGAGAGAGTAGGCTGAGACTGTGGATTTAACAGAAAAAATATTCCCATGCCTGTCTTCCTCAGGTCCTTTTTCATTTCGCATTGGGAGACTGTAACACAGTACAATACATTTCATGCAAACAGAGAGTCTTTCAAACTCTTAACAGTTATAAAAAAAAAGTCCCTCAGATATGCCTATGAATGAGGCTAAAGTAAAAAAATCAGTGGCTAGTGATCCTTGGCTTTTATGTTTGACAATTTTTGTGTTTTTGCCCTGTTTCAAAGAGCTTATTGATGCTGTGAATACTGACTGTCCATCCAGGATTTGCTGACAAGGAGGTTGTTCCCTGGTCTTCAAGTCTGATGTGTTTTTTTTTATTACTGGTAGTCATGTTGCCTTTTTTGCATATAGATAACTGTGTTGTGCTTGGTGTTGATCTGAGGCACTTGTGCAGCATGGATGAAGCTCCACCCCATCCTGATCTTTCATTGATTGCATTGAGTAGGGGGGAGAAGGGGCGGAGCTCACACGTTCAGGATCTCAAACTCCTCCTCTGACTCAAACAGCTTGTCTGTGGACTCAATGAACTCTAAGGAGGAAAGAACAAAGCAGGATGAAGAGGCTATAGGACTGATGCAAACCAAATGAAAAGACCACATAAAAAGGTTTAGATCTCTTTCACTGATCAGTGTGTTAACGTGTGTATGTATGTATATGCGTGTTTATGTATGAATAGCTGTGTGTACACGCTTAAACCCATCATCGATTCACTCTAACAGCATAATTTTATGACCATTCTTCAAATACTTACCATATTGCCTTGTGGCAGTCCAATACACCATATATTGTCCAAATATTTGTCTTTCTGGTATTTCCAGCACCAGCTGTATTTGATCACTTAAAAAAAAAATCTTTCATGGGAGGTTACTACAGCTCTTCTGTGAACATGGCTTGAAGCCAACCTACTCATCAGCTCAGGGGCTGTGTGGTGGAAAAGGCTGCCAAGAGCAGGTTCTGTCACTTTCAGCCACTTCCTAAAACTGGCCTCAATCCTTGGAAAACACAGTCAGCTACTGGCCGCTACACACTTTCCGGCATTTGAATTAAAAAAGATTCAATATAAGATATGTTCCATTGAAAAAAAATCCATCTTAGGTTGAGGTTGGGCCACTAGATCAGGCAAAAGACTAAAATGTGGAGGGCAGGGGTACTAAGGATAGGGACCAGTGCTATGAACAGCATGCTGGCTCATTAAAGGGGGAATTCCACGGATTTTACAAAATGTCTTGATAATTTACCCTTAAGAAACTATGCCAGTCAGAGAGGCTTGATGTAAAATGCTGTTCCTGAGAACCAGAAACAGGACTGTTTGTAGCAGTGGCGATAGAACGTCTGAAAGTTCTCACATAAAAACTAATACATGGAATGGTTATAAATATGTTGCCTGTTTAATAATAGTTTTTGATAAAGTTTTGGCCTAAATTGTATTTTTTAATCCATTTGTGGCAGAGAGGTTAATATAGGGTGTAAGGCAAAATAGCCTTCAGTTATTTTTTTAACTGTTATTAACAATGCAAATTAAAACTCGGACACATTGGTTCACTTCCCATTTTCAATAAAAACAATGGCTACAAATTGGCTATACTTCAGTTATTGCAAATCCTGGTTCTTATCACCACAACCACAGGAAGTCTAATTCTAATTGCACAAATTTTTAAGAACATGTGGAATGTAACACAGCAAGTGGCTTGATATATATTTGACATTTTTATTTACTGATTTTTTTACTATGAACTTTATTGATTCATAAACATATCAGGAAAATCTCTCCTAAAGTCCACCCAAAATTTGGCCACAGGAAAAACTGCAGAACAATTATGCAGCTGAAAGTTTTAAGTGATGAGTGTGGTTCAAAACAATGCTCCCACCTGCCCCTGTGGTCTGTACCTCCGGTTTCATTGGGGGAACGAACGGTGGCCAGTGAGAGGGATGTTTCTCAACCAGTTCAAACATCCGCAAGTTGCGCTTCTTCAGAATCTCCTTTTGGGTCATAGGAAGAATAAGTTGAAGCCCAGAAAAACTGTGGAAGCACCACCACACCAAGAGGATGTATGACTCATGCTGCAAGTGTCCTACCTGCTGAACTAAATCACACCAGCTGTCAAAGTCCTTCTCAGTCCTGCAGAAGAAGCCCTGTTGTCAGAAAACACAGGAAAAACATAATTTTTTTTTTACATAAGTAATCCTGTGTCTATTTTTTGGTAGGCAGGAGTGCAGATCATACCATTCAAGACCACTTTTTTAAATTAATGGCAATTAATAGGTGCTCTGTGATCTCAGCTGACAGTCTCCCCTAAAGATCCTATATATGAAAATTACTGTCAAAGCCATACTGTTTTACAAAAGCATAACATTTGTAATGAGTCATAAAAATAACTGGTCATTTCACATTTCACTGCACAATATGGACAGCATTATCATGCTCCAAATTTTGATTTTGCTATACCTCTTGCTAAATAAAAACTTTAATACTGGTAAACCATTACGTGACATGGTTAAAATGCCTTGCTTAATTACTACAAATGCTTTGATTTATTAGTCAGAATGCTCACAGCACAAAATATAATATTTAAAGATGGTTTCCCTACACACAGATTAATCCTACACTAAAAAGATTTTCCAATGTTGATTCACCTTTGGGACTGCAATTTAGCCCAAGACTAGGTACACCCCTTGGAAACAGGCTTTAAGGGATGGTTTCCCAGACAGTGTTCAAGTCTGTTCCTTTTAGTGGAGAATCTCCTTTCAGACTACTGTGTGATCAAAGACTAGCCTTTATCCCTAAACAGGAAACTTACCCTAAGCATTCTCATTTCCATGTTTAAATCAAAGCTCACTCGTTCAATCTGACAATCTTACTAGTGCAACAGACGGGTCCAGGCTGGTGATCTTCATGCGGCGCGGGTTCCTCTGACAGTGGTAACTCTGATCATCCATGTTGTTGACTGTCTCCGATTCTACAGCTGACTGCGTGGTGTGAGGATCCAGATAGATCAGCTCATCATCTGAAGAGAAAGTGTGGTGAGAGAACAGCATCAGTGAATGCCATTCACTGTTCTTAAACCATTGCAAATAATGTTAGAATATAGTAAACATCACCTGAGGAAAAAAGGCCCCTCTTTAACCACTAAGTGGAAAATGATATCATAGACACCACAGCCATACATCCTTGTGTGTGAGCACTCACCTATGAATCCAATGAAGTAGTAAGCCAGGTTGGGCTTTCCCCCCAGCACTCCACAAGATTGAGGCATCTTAAAACACTCCTTGGGAAAAACACAGTCTATTTTAGAATACATATGCTGATTAAATACATTTAACATCTAGAACATAGCCCACCATTTGTTTGTAATATTTAGAAACTAGTAATACCACAATACCTCCAAAACCTCTTAAATAATACAGAACAAGAACTTTGCCTTAATGTTTTAATTTAGGACCAGATTACTAAGCATGCTGTCTTTTGGTTCTGGGTTCATTCCTGAATCATCAAGGCTAAGTTCTGTATATCTTTATAGACTTTGTTTATGTTGAGTGACTTTGTAATGACACGATACCAAAGATTGGAGGGGTGAATACATGGCACATGATGTATGACTGTATGTATGACTGTGTTGAAGGATGTACTTTGTTTATTTTTGTGATGGCTGGTCACTCTAACTCCAAGACCAATTTATAAGCAAGAACAATTAACTATATTCATTTCAATTCAATGTAATGCACTTTCAGTTCAAGTGTTTTTAAACCACACGGTTCATGCACTACTATCCATCTACTATCAAGAATGTTCTACGTTTTAAACCAGAATTTTCCATACTTTGAGGGCCTGGATGTAGACAGGGTTGATGTTGTTGATGCCCATACGAAGTGGAATAAGCAGCAGCAAAGGCCTCCAGTCCAGGGGCTGCTGGGAGTGGGAGAGGGGGCACGGAACCTGCTGTTGCCCTGACGATGACTCAACTGAGGGGTACACTTCCCCCCAGACACAGGGGCCTGCCCTGAGCTTTGCTTCTTGTTTTGCCTGACTACATTGCTTTTCTATCAGTGAGAATATGAGGAAGACAGAGTGAGAGAGTGACAGACATATTTCATGTAGACATATAAAAGTCCCTAAATGGTTATGTTTGATATGACACCATCTTACAAAATGCAGGCACATCATAGTGAAGTAAACAGCAAGAATATAATGTATGTAGTATTTTTCACCCCCCCACACACACACACAAAAACACTTACTGATGTCTTCTATCACTACTGTGTTGTCCATTGACACATACACAGCTAAGGAATTCCAGTCATCAAACAAGGCAAGTTTCCTTGGAGAAAAAAGTACACATTAAACATAAAAATACTTTCTTTCCTAGCCCTTTGTTATATACTGGAATGCTGGGGACACGTCTCCACCACTTATTAAAGTGTGAACTAAACTATGTTTTTGAAAATGTGGTGGGGAATTTCCAATGAAACAAAATCAAAACATGAAAACGGTCTAAAATTGCACTGGGATCATTAAGAGGAAACCTATTTTTAGCTTATCATTCCTCACCATTAAAACCCTCAGAGTGGCCAGACTGGTAGGCTGGGCCAGTGATTTTTAAGCCAGATACTAGGAACCCCCTGTTCTGTTGCTGCTCCCAGTGCTCCAACTATTCAGCTCATTAATGAGGCCTTAATGAACTGAAGTATACAAAAACAGGAAAACATAAAAATGTGCAGCGTTGGGAAACTTGTGATTTAGTCTGTCATGATAATATTGCAGCTGAGCGTGTGCACATACCACCATGTCAATAACAAAATTTAACGGACTCTCAATCACATGGCTGCAGCGAAGTAAGAAAGTTTGTTAAGACGCATGCAAGACCTAAAATATCTACCCCAAAAAAATCTATTTATGATAAGATTAGTACTGTATCAGTCTTAATATTGTCATTATCAGAATTCTCCAATATATGCCTGGGTTGGCTCTGATACTGATAACCTCAATGAAGACATCCCTAATTAAAGCAATCTAAAATAATGCTTGGGTTAAATGAATCAAAACCATCTGTCATTGAAATCTGCTTCTAACTGATCAAATATTTATTTACTTCTTTTTAAAAAAACAATACAGTAAACCCCCGCGTATCGCAGGGCTTACATTCCAAGAGCACCTGTGTCTAGTGAAAAACTGAGTTGTTTTGATGTGGTAAAAAATATAATCCTGCTTTTAGTGTAAATCCTAAATATGCCCCCAAATATGCTCCCAAAACACTAATTTCATTTTAAACTTATTATCCTAGAAAAAATGTAAATGTAAACCCGTATCCATACTGTACAGTTTACACTGAACTCCTGCAGTGCTAAATGTAAAATACTGATGTTACCCCTGTATAGACTGCAATGTAATTCATGCACGGGCGTTTTCTTTGGTATAAGCAGTTAAACACAGTGAGAAATTAATTTAATTTACAGTAATAAAAATACAGGGCTTTAAGAAGAACAAAACGAAAAATACGAGAACACTGGAGAAGCTCCACGGGTGAAATTCTGGACTGCAGCTGCGTCAAAGGGCAGCAGCCAATCAGCAGCAAAGAGAAATAAATAGCATTCTCGGATTGGCTACTTTAAAACCTCCCGCCTCTGAGTACAGTGGCATTTCAGCATCCTAAGACGCATTTATGGTTATATTTTATATGGAAATGTTGCTGAATTTATGTAAATATTTATGTTACAGACAAGGCCCAGACATCACAAAAGCAAAAAAAAAAAATGTGAAGGATATCTGCAGTTTGCAAGTTAGTGCGGCGGTTTCAGCGAACAATTATTAGGTCGGTTCTCGGAAAAAATCTGTGATGGACTGAAACCGCAACTACTGAACTGAGTTAAAGTGGGGGTTTACTGTAATACCCTTTATCCCCACCCCATGAGAGGGAAAGCACTTAACTGGAACTTACTTGAGTACTTGAGCCACTGTGTTTGGACCGTACCACTCTCCAACAGACTTCCCTTCACCCACACCCATCTGAGCTGCACAGAGACATAGAACTGGATTCAGTGTCATAAAACTAATAGTACTTTTACTGAACAATAAAACACACAGCGAGGCTGTGAGTAGGAGGAAAAAGGGGATGTTTAATTAGCTTGCTCTGCACTGAATCTTATTCAAGAGAACACTTGACAGTTCTACTGATGACTGCGTTGAAATTACAAATGGTCATAATAAGCGGAACAATATGCACCATTGTTTAAGCTGGGCTCAAGCAAAGACAAAACCATGTAATGAGAAAGACGTTCTTATTTACATGCCTGCATACACACTAAGTATCACTTACCCATCTGGTGAATTGAGTAACAGCTATTCTTTCTGTCCAGAAAGCAGTGTAGGATTCCTTTGTACTCCTCTGGCTGAGTTCCTTCTGCCACCCAATGCCAGTCTATGGTGTGTCAGAAAACAGCGCAGTTTGCATTGCTGGTAACAGGTGCATAGTGACCACCTTTTATTGATTTTGTAAGTAAAACACTCTGCGAACCTTGGTTTAACATCAGATTGCTCTTGGAGCTAATCACAGACAGGTTAGGTTGACAACACAAATGAAGAGAATGACTAACTTACATTTTATATGCTTCTGTTTTAAGTTTTGAATTCAGTGTTTTTTAATAATAAAACCAATTTGATAGCAGATACATATATTGTTATGCTAGTCTTGTGTGACTTCATGTTTCAAACAATTGGTAGAAAGATATATATTTGTATGCCACTATACATAACAAAATAATTAATATGACCCAAGATTGCAAAGTTTCTGAAGTGTAACAGAACTTGTCATATCAGATACAATAGTGGCTCAGATCATGGAATAGAGTCAGGAGTGTATTTTTGTATTACCTCGTCCCAGGTGCTTGCAGACCAGGGCCTGTGCTAGTATCATCTGCCCGCAGCGCAACATGCAGCCCCAGCCTGTGTCTGAAGATGGGCCGGTTCCTCCTACAGCCCATAAATACATCAGAACCCCATACATAGCCACAACACTTTAAACCAACCATTCCATGTTTTAAAGGGATGCGTTGCTTCTTAAGTTATAGACTAAATGTAATTTCAGTATTGTTCTGCACACAAAAATGTAAACGGATCATGTATCAGACAGCCACCTTCAAGAGCACTGTTTGCATTTCACTGACCTATTGGGGAGAACTTTTTCCTGTATGTGAACCACAGCCGCGAACGCACGTCTGATAGGAGTTCAGATTTTTCTGGAAGTAAATGAAATAAATGGACATTGTCAGTGCTTTTACAATGCATGTGTCATTAAAAGGGCATGTTTCAACCAATTACTGGAAGCCTGTAAAAAACCAGGGGATTCAAATAAACTGCATAGTTTAGAGTGTAGTATATTTTACCAGATTGTTACCAGTTCTACTGTTCTTAAACTTTTATTTTTATCTGTTTAAAATGCTTAGGCAATATCATTAATATTTCACATCTATTGTTAATGAATTCACGTTTCAAAGTGTTTTTTCTGACATATTGTTCACCCTTAATCCTGGATGAACCAACAAATATTCACAAGTACAATTATATCTGTACAACATGCATAAGTATTTTTCCCCAAATCCTCAAATGATGTTTCATCCCATTAGGGATCTAAACTATTTGATATGAAGAAAACATATAGTGCTGATTTCTACTGCTGACATGCTTCCAAGAAAAAAAATGTAGTCATGTTACCTGTTTTAACATTGTAATATTTTCCTAAGATCCACACGGGTTCATCAGTGTCAGGCAAGTCTTCTAAGTACTCGGAGAACACGTTGATCTGGTTTTCATACTTGGCTAAAACTGGAACAATAAAAATATTTTTGATATAGCTATGGGAGGCATTCTTCAGAGAACAAAAGTAAATCTTAATACGAATAACAATGTTCCCTAAATATAACTGATGCATAGTACAGTCGTTACTGACAGGAGTGGAAAACCAGAAACCACTACTTTACACACAGTAGATTTTTCAGCATTTTTAAAAATCTCTCAATTTTTTTTCACAGTAAACAAATTATCTTCTGTGCAGTATGATCAATAAAATGGTCTACTGACCCCTCGAGTATTGCAAACGGACAGAGCAAGTTAACTTGGTTGACTGACGTCGCTACGTTAAATATGATCAACAACTGTGTGAATCACTCCGTGCCGGGTAAGATGCGTTCAGGCCACCACCAAGGAACAATGAGAAAACTTGAAACTCAGTTACGAAACCCTTCCTAGAAGAAACAATTCTCAAGGAACCGACTTGGCCAGTTTACTCCCGACGATTTCCAACGTTGGGCACGGTGCACGCGCGATAAACAAACTTAAATGACCAATTCTAGTTTGATTTTACTGTTGTTTTGTTTTCGAATTTCTTACCTGCCTCCATCCTGTGCTGTCATCGGTGTTTAAAGTCAAAGAAACAAATACAACGCGCTCAATTGTGGGTAATGGAGTCCATTTCGCATTGTTCTCCGTGCAAAAGGAACAAAAAGAAACTACATCTCCCAGATTTGTCGGAACAAACGTAGTCATGACTTCATCAAAATATTGCAAGGCATTGTGGATATTGAAGTCTTTCAATGACCCCGACGCCTCAGTGGTTACGTCACATGTTTTGTGTTTAGCCAGTTGTCTGTAGTTAGTATTCTGCATCGGTAGAGATTTTGCTTCGGATAACACACAAAACTGAGACACCTTCAGTACATCTACTGAGGTATTCTATACTGCTCGATATGAAAACACCGCTAGCTAGTCAGGGTTTGCTGTGTCAAATGCGTTCGGACGAACAATCTAATGTACTAGCTAGCTTAGCCTACCAGAGTATAATAATGATTAAAAAAACAAGCAAGTGCTGGAAATACGATGTAATTTACAGATATGGGTGTTTTTATCGGCACGTTAACGGCTCGGTATAACGTCTATAGGGTTCTCTGGATGGTTGTTTTATTACTTTAGCTTCAGGTTTAGGTTGTTGTATGAGTAGTACAGGCACTTTAGAACATTTTTTTAGAATATTTTCATATTCCAATACTGATTAAATACCTCTTACCTATTATGGTCATCATGTTAGTCAGAATGTTTGACCAAACCACGTTTCTAAATTGCGTATTGGTCAGTTCACTTAGCAATGATCAGTGCACTGGATATTTAAAATATATGATAATACTTATTGATCACTTAATATAGTTATGGACCTTTGATCCATTGCCAGCAACACTTAACCTAGGATTTCCAGTAAGAATTAATCCAGTTATATCTATCTGTCAGGGTATCTATTGATAAAGTGCCAGACCTATAGGTCAGTTCTATCCAGCCATGGGAAGGACTCATGCCTGCTTACCACTGCAGGGCCAGGGGTTAGAACCACTGGTCTATAAATAGCCTGTTAGCTATAAAAACTGTATTTTAGGTCTGTAGTGTTCTAACAAATTTTTGTTTCTTTCCTTTTGGTAGATAACTTGAATTCAAGCTGAGATACCACGTGCAAGATGTCATACGTCTTTGTCAACGATTATCTGCAGACCACGGTGCCTTTACTGCAGGCTTGCATTGATGGTGACTTGGGGTACACCAAGCGTCTTCTGGAATCTGGCTTTGACCCCAATGCACGGGACTGCCGCGGCCGGACTGGACTACACCTGGCTGCAGCTCGGGGCAACGTGGAAATTTGTCGCCTGCTGCACAAGTTCGGAGCTGATATACTAGCCACTGATGCACAGGGCAATACTGCCCTTCACATGTGTGGCCATGTGGACACTATTCAGTTTCTGGTGTCCAATGGACTCAAGATAGATATCTGGTCAGTAACTTCCTAGTTTTACTGCCCATGTCCCTAGTTCCCAGCCACTGCTTGGCTATGTTAAGTATTTGATTGTTACTGCTACACTCTCAGCAAATACGGTTCTACATACAGTAGAAAAAATGATTCTTTAAAATGTAAATCTCATTACAAAAATGTTTTAAAGAACCGTATAAAAGCTTTTTTCATCATAGAGAATAACTATGAAATTATATCCTCTTGATGTGATTCCTGTTCTAAAAGTAAAGAAGAATGTTCCCAGTTTTGAGATGTTCTTACATGCTGTAGATTAACAAAATCACTTGTTTTTATAATATTTTTAGAGAGAATTTTGGGTAGTTCTTGTTAATTGCATAAAAGTCTTAGTTGCACTGCAGAATGATTAGAAAATTCTGAACTCTAAGCATGGTCATTTGAATGCATCACTGAATTGTGTAAATTATTTGTTCTAATGCACTCACTAAAGTTTAAGTTTTATTAAGTTTCACTTTCTGTTTCCATGTAGCAATCACAATGGAGCAACTCCACTGGTGCTGGCCAAGAGGCGGGGAGTGAACAAAGATGCTCTTCATCTTCTGGAGGGGCTAGAGGAACAGGAAGTGAAAGGATTTAACCGCAGCTCCCATTCCAGCCTGGAGAAGATGCAAATAGCTGAAAATGAGTGGTAAGCAATCCCTTTGTAGGATAGAAGTGTCCCTTAATTACTACTCCAGCACAAACCAGAAAAGCCAGTCCACCTTGTAGTCTCTGTATCAACTAAAATGGAGTGACATTATCTTTCCAGAAATACCACCAGAAATGACTATTTCTTAGCATTTTAAGAATGTTTTATAATACCTGAGAGTAAATGACCATTAAATTTATGTGTAGACTATGTTCCCAAAGAAGGAGAATGCAATTTGTATCCATAGCAAGCTCATTAATCCACATGCAGTAGTTGATCAAGATCAAAGACAAGGACATGCAATCCTATACTTCATGTTAAACATATAAAAACCTTATTTAAGATGTTATGACAATAATTAGATAACAAAAATAATAGTTGTTTTTGACTTGATGCTTATATGTGTGTCAGTAAACTGACTCAAGTATTTTGTTTTATTTTACTTACAAATAAGTTTGTGATCCATTTAGAACTATGAATATCTGCATATATCTGACCTAAAATGCGATCAGATCTGCATTTAAGCCATTGCAACAGATAAAGAGAATTCCATAAAACAACGGAATTGCATAATTTGAAATCATTTATTAAACAACATTATCAAATGTGAAATATCTTGGTTGGCCAAAGTATGTGGACTTATTGGTACAGTTGTAATCCTGTTGAGCAACAACAGTTTCTAGCAAATGTACCCTGTAACTGTTGATTTGTTTCACACATTGGCTAAAAGGAATTTTGGTCCACAGAACATTTGTCTTGTAGTCCTGTGGTTGTTAGGTAACTGTCAGCAGTGTATGCTCTGGAGAGCTTTTTGCTCTCTTTACTGTTCTCCCATGCATACCATTCCTGTTCAGTGTTTGCCTGATGGTGTCATAAGCACTCTTGTACTGATTTTTATGGTGTAAACCCTAAATATGCCCCCAAATACGCTCCCAAAACACTTTCATTTCATTTTAAACTTTTAGAAAGAAAATAAAGGTAAACCCGTATTCATACTGTACAGTTTACACTGAACTCCCCCTGTATAGACATCACAGGGCAGCAGCCAATCAGCAGCAAGGAGAAATAAATAACGTTCTTGGATTGGCTGCTTTCAAACCTCCTGCCTCTGAGTACAGCTGACTGTGACGTCCAGGCTTTGTCCCCCACGGCCCCTTGTCCCCCTTTCAGGTGTCTGGTTGCCTTGCTAACCGCTGCAGCCAAACATAAACAACCAGCACGAGGACGAGGGGGCGTGGCGGACGAAGCCCAGACATCACAAAAGCAAAAAAATGCGGAGGATATCTGTGGTTTCTGCGAAAGTGTGGGGGTTTCCGTGAAAAGTTATTAGTACGGTTCTCAGGAAAAAATCCACGAGAGACTGAAGCAGCGACTGCTGAACCGCTTAATTGCGTGGGGGGTTTCACTGTTTTTCTTGTCATGTAATACATAATTTACATATCCACCAATTCAGTCTACAAACGTTTAGGTTCTTCCTTTCTCATTAAGGTTATAATGCTGGCACTGCTTTTTTGTGTTTGGTGCAAAACAGGACAGCTAATTTGAAAAAAGGTCATTTACATGTCAGTCTAAAATGCACACCAACAGAAATAGAATGATGCATTTATATGTGCTATTAGCTGTACTGCTACGCATGTCGGCCCTTTTGGTATAGCTATTAAGTTGAATTGAATAGTGTTCAGTTGTGTTATACCTGACATTTGAAAAAATACATGACACATGGTATGACACAGCTATGAGATTGTAATCTGGAAAAAATGTTTTTGAGTGATGAAATATAGGCCTCTATATCACTGTTATGTCATTGTTCCTTTCCTGCAGTGCCATGGAAAGCCATTCTCTCCTGAACCCCCACCTGCACCACAGCGATGGTGTACTTTCCAGCTTCCGTACCACATGGCAAGAGTTCGTAGAGGACCTTGGCTTCTGGAGGGTTCTACTGCTCCTGCTGGTCATTGCCCTGCTTTCTCTGGGCATTGCTTACTATGTCAGCGGAGTCCTACCCTTTGCTTCAAACCAAGTGGAACTTGTACATTAAGACTGTATGTCCTAAGCAGTATTGCACTGGTGCATGTGTACACTTAAGTCAAGGAACATAACCATGCTTTTCAAAACATTAATCATAAGTTGTCCAAATGCCTTTATATTGTATTTCTTTTTTTCCTTATGTTAAACCTATGTAAATAGACAAAGTAGTTCAGCAAACTTTATTTTTTTTCTTATTGCCACATACAGCACACATTCCAAGTCATTTTTAGATTCTGTCTGTATCTAACATTTAAAAACATTTTACTCTTTGCATTTTTGTATTTAAATGTAAACCCGTTTGTTCTGCTTGTGAAATTACTGAAACTGTATTTTATCTGTATTAATTTTCTGTATTAATGAAGTGTATTTAATTTAAACATTCAGCTTGTAACAGGAGTGCTGAGCTTTGATAAGAAACCTCTCCTTCTTTTTTCTGTTTCAATATAGAGTGTAGCACCAATCCTGAATCTGACGTTTCATCCATGTTTTTCTGGACTGTTTGAATATGAATGGAAGGTGCTTGTGATGGAATTCCATATAGTTATCCCTTCATAAGCTAATGTCCTATGTGATGAAGTTCTGTGTGAGCTGAATCGTGTGTTTCAAAGCAGTGAAACACGAAACTATGGGATTTCAAGACTGGAGATGGGATAAATTAAGCTGTTGAAAGTTTTGAACCTTCTGAACGAACGGCTTAGAAAAAGTAAATGCTCATTTCAACATTGTATGGTAGCGACATCTACTGGTGAAATCAGTGTAAATGTACCACGTAAACCCCAAATTTCGATTCCACTAGTTTTTTTATTCAGTCTGATTTCAAACATTTCCAAAGTGAATACAGTGATGATATACTTTAGAATATATCCATCTTTCTGACTTTCATGCTTTAGCATTCAGTGTGCCTGTCATTTTCTTTTTGACATGGTTCAGCATTTGTGTAAAATGGACATAAGTGTAGAGTACAGAAAATGAAATCAGTTAACCTAGTTATGACAAATTAATTAATTGAAACTAGTAGGTGCTGTACATTTCTGTATCTTTCTAAGACTCATTAACGAATACACCTTTCATAATCCTTTATTAAGCAACATATATTTCACACTGGTAGCTTGCATACACAGATCAGCCGTAGCAGGCCTAGTATTGCGGCAGTCATGCCATCATATCAGCTCTGACTCGTCGAGACATGGACTCCACAAGACCTCTGAAGGTGTGCTTTGGTATGTGAAACCAAGAGATTAATAGCAGATCCTTTAAGTCCTCTAAGCTGTTTGCCTAGCACGTCCCACAGATGCTTGACTGGACTGAGATCTGAGGAATTTGGCGGCTAAGTCAACACCTTGATCTCCTTGTGGTGTTCCTCAGACTATTCCTGAACAATTGCAGTGCGGCAGGACACATTATCCTGCTGAAAGAGGCCACTGCCGTTAGGGTTATGAAGCAGTGTACTTGGTCTGCAGCAGTGTTTGGGTTGATGGTTTGTGCTAAAGTAACCTCCACATGAATGCCAGAAAGGTTTCCCAGCAGAACATTTCGCAGAGCATCATACTACCTCCACCGACTTGCCTTTTTAGTGCATCCTTGTGCCATCTCTTCTCCAAGTGACACACACACAGCCGTCCATATGATGTAAAAGACAACATGATTAATCGGACCACCTTCTAACATTGCTCCATGGTCCAGTTCTAATGCTCACGTGCTCACTGTAGACACTTTAGGCAGTGGTTAGGGTTCAACAAGGACGCTTGATTTGTCTGCAGCTACGTAGCCCTTGAGTGAGTGATGGTGAGGTGTTTCAAAATCTTAATAGTGCCTCTGTGTGTGATCCATATTATCACTGTCCCCTACACCTTGTTGCGTTGATTGTGATGTACTTTATAGCAATTTCACCCCTCATCCAATGGGAAAAAGGACTGATTAAATGTTTGTTTTTCGTTTTGTGACAGTGGTTGGTTATACATTACAAGTTGGTCATATTTTAAGTTGGTCATATTTTATTAGAAATTAAATATTTTTAAATATACATTTTAATATGCTCTTTGCAAATTTCCACCTGACCAGTTTTATATGGTTCATATTTAGCGTCCACTGGAGAAAATGCAACTCCTTCAGAATAAAAGACGTTCGTAAAGAATGGATCACTTGTTCAGAAGTAATAGCCACAGTAGATTATTGCATAAAATAGGTACTTTTTTAGTAATAAATAATTTTAAAATCATTCGTAATATTCTTTATTAAATAATTGGCATGTGGTCATATTTAATGTTCTTTGGCAGCAAATGATACCGGCTTATATTATACCATATATTTTTTAGCATTATATGACTATTATGATATATATATATTTCAGGTTCTGGTCTGCTGTGTGTCTGACGGAGGAAGCCTGCCCCCTGCAGAGCGGGAGGGAGAAACGAATGCAGCTGGTTTATATCCAGTAACTGCTCTCAGGGGCGGGAGGGCAGTTTCATCTCGCTTTTAACACTACGCTCTCAGAAGTATGGTATGAAAAAGAGCGAACCATGAATCTTCGGGGATTCTTCCAGGACTTCAATCCGAGGTTAGTATGTCAGAAGGCCGCCGGGGGTTTAGTTCCTCGCCCGGTGATATGCGGGCTAGCGGGTTAGCCAGTCTTGTCCACGGCCCTGTCACTCGCACTGTGTCAGTTTAGCTGTCCTGACATCATCCATTCATACTCCAACCCAGCCATCAAGAGATTGCAAAGTGTAACGGCTCTGTTTGTTCTTTTTCATGCCAGTAATGATTTTGTGGCGTTTTGCAGAGTTAGCTAGGCAGACAGCTGGCTAGTTTTAACCCGCTACTTGTCTTGCAAGTTTTAAGCTGTGCTGATACTACATTCCACAAATGTCACGCCTGAGATGTAAATAAAACTACCTGACCAACAGGCCTGCTGTTAAAGTGGTCTTAAAGTAACGCTAATTAAATAGTTTGAGGGTTTGCTTGTTTTCTAACTGCGTCGGGGCTCGTGTAAACACTTTATTATTGTGATTAGCTGGCTAAAGGTTAGCTAATAATGCATTTTAAGTAACTTTCTCAACGGTCATATTTTAGCTAAAACCTACCTTCACCATAATTGATTTGTCAAAAGGCTCAGATTCACATCATGTATGCTTGTTTCATTTCAGCAAATTCCTGATCTATGCATGCCTGCTGCTCTTCTCTGTGTTACTGTCATTGCGGTTGGATGGCTTTATTCAGTGGAGCTACTGGGCGGTGTTTGCACCCATCTGGCTCTGGAAACTCATGGTCATCATTGGAGCATCCGTTGGTACTGGGGTGTGGGCCCACAACCCTCAGTACAGGTCAGTCAAATAAATGCCTCCTTGGGCATAACAGTGTTTTTGTCAGAAACAAGCATGCTATTCAGGTTAAAGTAATTAAAGTGCTGCATTATGAGTAACCCCAACAGCACATTGTATGTTCCTTAGGGCTGAGGGGGAAACCTGTGTGGAGTTTAAAGCGATGCTGATCGCTGTGGGGATCCATCTCCTCCTTCTCACCTTTGAAGTGCTAGTGTGTGACCGTGTGGAGAGAGGCACACACTTCTGGTTGCTGGTCTTCATGCCCCTTTTCTTTGTGTCGCCCGTCTCTGTTGCAGCGTGTGTGTGGGGCTTCAGACATGACCGCTCACTTGAGGTCAGTCAGGTGGCCAGAAGTGGCACTCTTTTAGATGCAACTGCTAACTTGATGACAGGTCTTTGGACTAATGATTGGTGTCTCTCTGTAATTCCCTCACTCAGCTGGAGATCCTGTGTTCAGTAAACATACTGCAGTTCATCTTCATTGCACTGCGACTGGATAAGATCATAAACTGGCCCTGGCTGGTATGTTCTGATGACCATCATGAAACTTTTTGATAATGTAGTGAATCGTTTTAAACCATAACTGAAGAATTTCATCATTCATAGCAGGATGGCTTTCATTTCTTGGGTATGAATGGTGTATTTCTTTGCAGGTGGTCTGCGTGCCACTGTGGATCCTTATGTCCTTCCTTTGTTTGGTGGTGCTTTACTACATCGTCTGGTCTGTCCTTTTCCTCCGCTCGATGGATGTCATTGCTGAGCAACGTCGCACTCACATCACCATGGCAATCAGCTGGATGGCTATTGTTGTCCCTCTACTGACTTTCGAGGTACAAAATCTGTGGAGCATGGCTTATACAGAATGTGTACTGTTAGATTAAGTCTAGGTCTTTCATGGGCTGAAGGCAAATTGCTATGAACAAAAAAATGTTTGTCAGGTTTCGAAAATGAACATATATTAACATCATCTTTCACATCAAGTCTGAGTATTTTTTCCTTCATCTTCCATCTTATTTTCAGGATGTTAAAAACAAAACCTTTGTATTTTACAAAATATTGCAAATACTCATTTTATTCATTGTGTCTCATTATGTTGGTTTATAACCACTGACTACAGTACATCTGTTCAGGTGTAGGTGTACCTGATAAACTGACTAGTAAATGGCTAGAGTAGTATAATTTTTATAAAGTTATACCCTTTGTACATGCTGTGTTTTTAAAGCATTACTGATTGCAAGCTAATATTTTCAAGTGTTTGATGATGATGATGTTAATAGTACTGATTTTGCTGAAATCATTTTTTTGCTGAAGGCTTTTTTTGTTTTAATTATCCAGATTCTTCTTGTGCACAAGCTCGATGGGCATTACGTCTCAGACTATGTGCCAGTGTTTGTGCCTCTCTGGGTCTCACTTGTGACACTTATGGCAACCACATTTGGCCAAAAAGGAGGAAATCACTGTAAGTTATTTTTATCACAGTTGAGATCACCTGGTTTTAATACCCAAAAGGAATGAAGAAAAACTTGCTGTTTAGAAAGATTTATTTTTGACTTTACAGAAACTGTTTAAGATACAGAGTATAAAATATAATATTTAGCAAATACTTGCTAACAATGAATTGTTTATCGTTGTGTGTTTTATATACTGGCTGCTACTTAGTTTTTTTTAATATATATTCCTGCTCATGCTTTGGTTACATTTATAATTGGACTTGCTGCTATAAGGTATGCTTGTAAGATCTAATGCTAGCATATGCAATTACCCAAACATAAAACCACAATTGTCCGACTAAAATGTCATGCCAGCTCATAATGCAGCAGAACCACAAGTATCCCATACATATGTTCTAATTTGTCTTCAGTTGTCACTTTGAGTACTGTGTATTTTACCCTTTAGAGTAACATAGAAAGGTGAATAGAGTTTATCCAGAAGGACTGGATTAGCAATGCATCTGGAATTATTTGTATTCACATATTGCATCAGAATGTTTCTGGCCTCATCCTACTTTCAACTTCAAATCTCTTTTCCTTAGGGTGGTTTGGCATTCGTAAGGACTTCTGCCAGTTCCTCTTGGAGCTGTTCCCCTTTCTGCGGGAGTACGGCAACATCTCCTATGACCTGCACCATGAGGACTCAGAGGTGTCTGAAGAGATACCTCCCCATGAGCCTCCTAAAATTGGCCCAATGTTCCGCAAGAAGACAGGCGTGGTTATCACACAAAGTCCTGGGAAATACTTTGTTCCTCCACCAAAACTGTGCATTGACATGCCAGATTAAAACCCACAGTTCATGGACATATAGCACAAGAGAAGTGTTGTGCTATGTACTGGCATTCACTTCAGGCCACAAACAACTGGTTGAAAAGAACAGCCCAGTCAAATGAAAGTTTTATTTTAGCTCAACTCCTGTTCGGCAAAGACTGATATGTCCTGTCATGTTCAAATGGAGCTCAAAGTGATGGGTTTGTTTTTGGCATGGCGTGGCATGCCATTTAACTGTTCCCTATGATCGTATTACATCCTTGTTCCAGAGTCCTGTGCTCAGATATTTTCTTGATCTAGTTGTATAGACCAACTTGTTCAGAGGGGAGATTGTTAAGACTTGTGTTATAAAACATAACCAATAATTTTTCCCTCTTCATAACTAAACATGATATTTCAGTCTCAGCCATTGTGTCAAAATGATCCAGCTTAGTTGACATGTGGCAATATTGCACTGTTGTAGATTTGGGTAAGCCATGCATGACATCAAGGCTGCTATGGTGGAGGTGATTGCCGTTTTTAATAGGAGATGGTTATGTAGCAAAGCCAAAGAACATTAGTATAAAAGTTTGATTTCGAATGCTGTCGTTTTCCAGCAGTAGAAGTTCAGAGGTTTTTTTTTGTCTGTTACGTGCAACTACACATGACTGTGTTGAACAAATAAGAGGTTATTCTCCCTGTCACTTTTGTAGTTAGTCAGTGATTGTTTACTTGAATAATTCACCTGCTATATCTAGCACAGCAGCGCTGTTATTTCCTCCAGTGAGGACATTCATGATAACCCACTCCAGCCTTTGTTTTTGCTTGATTATGGACCATGTAGCTACAGTTTTGACTCCCGTATAGTGGTATAAATATAAAATATGGAACATCTGTCCTTTGTGAGGTGATTAACAACCAGTCCCTCTTGTTTACTCATTTCATGTAATTATGTATATTTTTTTGTACGAGAAGCAGCACAGTCCAATACTAGCAACACTAGCAAATGCACAAATATAGGTCTTCAGAGGTATTCAACCTAACCTGAATCTTAATCTTTGAAGAAAGGGCTTTGAACCAACAAGCAAATAGTAAGTAGTAAAGATCTTCAATATTATAACATAAATTGAGGAGTGGACCGTTCATTGTGTGTTCCCAAGCCTACAATGGTGAAGTTAAGCTTAAATTGTTATGTTACACAAAGTGAAGATGAAATGTCTTGCCTTTTTGTAGGTATACACTACAGGAGGACTCAGCTGGCCTGAGTGAGCAGCTATTGGTGTTAATGCTAGTGGATATGGACCAATACTGTTCTGTTTTGGTATTGTTTTTGGTTGGGGGTGTGGGTGTGATGTTCTTCCATGTTGCATCTCCATTGTCATTGTTAGTCTTTTGAAGGTGTGGTAACAGTAGCTATTGATTTTGGCCAACATTAAAATATTATCTCTGACAAAAATATTAACTCTCAATCATTTATTTATACGCACATTATACATTATGTCTTAATGAACAATATAATACAACTTGATTCTGATATGGACATCCACCAATCAGTCATTTCGTCAAAACCACTGGCAACAAATAGGTCTTGAAGTTGATTTGTTGGAAGCAAGAAAAACACGCAAGCTTAAAGGTCTAAGTAACTTTCACAAAGGTCAAATTGTAATTCCTGGAGGAGTTGGTCGGAGCATCTCCAAAACAGGTCTTGTGGGATGTCCACGGGATGTGATCACAGAAAGGTGTCAGAATGTGCTTGCTTTGTGTCGCCGCTGACCGCTCAGAGTGCCCACATTGACTCCTGTCTGCCACTCCTGTTCTCTCATTGCAGTGGCCTCTTTCAGCAATATAATGCAATCTGCCACACTGCCCAATGGGAACCCATACAATCTTAGGCAGATAGTTTTAATGGCTGATGTATTAACACAGAATTTATTATGTGTGCATAATTTTGTCTTTCAGTTCACTTATTGAGAGTTCACTGATTTACATAATTGTTCTCCTGAAGGATCTAACTCTTCACCTACTGGCAGATACAGCAAGACTGTGATCTAACAACTATCTAAGAATGTTAAACTGACAACGTGAAGCCATGTATCTGTATACATGGAACACTGAAAGAGTAACACTGGTAATAAAGTCCACCAACATACTTCAGCGTGAAGAATAGGTTTGTTTCTGCATTACTTTGACTTCTAGTCTAATTAGACTTTTAGTCTAATCTGACCATAGAATAATGTTCCTGGCAACATTTTAGTGATGTTAAATGCAAATGCTTGTTTTGTGGTTTGACTACATTATTCTGGAAAGTGTTAAATATAGTTTGTTGGGATGATGGTGATATTTAATTGAAATTTTGCAAACTCAGAAGATGCAGCCATCTTCTGTAAAAGTTGTTGGAGAAGATGGAGTATGTCTCAAACACGAGCAAATTTTTATGTTAACTTGATTTATGAAGCTCAGCAACATTTCATCTCATTTTATTTGTGTATTTGCTGCTCCTCCCTATACTGATGGATGTTTGAGGGTGTTTAGCCTGTGCATCACATCATAATTACACAAGTTAAACAAGGTCATGGATGGTCACTTGAGTTTCTAAAGACTGATGTGCTATAAAAGGGACAAATATGCATTATTGTTAGAAATTAAATGTGAATTAATAAATATAACTGGGGGAGTCCCACATATATAAAATTAACATTTGCAAATACTCAGAAATGTACAAAGCCAACAAATTAACATGGACGTTCCCATCAACATCAGGAAGAGTATGAAAAAATCATTCTTTTTTATTCATATTTATATTTGTTATTTTTCTTAAAAAATGACTGTATGTAAAAATAACTGTATATACTAGACCTTTTGATGTTGTATCACAAAATAATGGATTTCTATGGAAAACTATCTTCTTGGATTTAACATAGTCTTTATTTCAAGAAACTGTGAATAATTATTAACTGATTTCTTTGACCTGATGTCAAGGGAAAAAAAAACTTACAGACGGAATTCCATAACTTTGTTCTGAAGTATGCGGACACTTCAGGTACAGTAGTCAGGTGTGTGGAAAATTACAGAACAGCAGTACCTTTAGATAAAATAAATTCTTGTAGGTGGCAGTAGGGCATGACTGATACATTATTCCTGTGTGTATGTCCTGTATGTGTACAGTGTGTGAGTGTATGTGTATATAAACTGAGCGTGTGTATATGTACTGAGTGTGTACTGAGTCTGTGTGTAGTGTGTATGTGTAAATACTGTGTGTATGAACTGAGTGTGTTAGTGTGTACTGAATCTGTGTGTGTGTGTGCGTGCGTGCGTGCGTCTGTGTGTGTACTGGGCTCCACCCGTCGGGCCGAGCAGAAAACAAGTTAGAACGCAGGTTCAAACATGGCGTCCGCAGTGCTCTTTTGAAGTCGAAGTTTCTCCTCCGTCGGTTAAAGAGCATGTAACAGCGCCGTTTACTCAGACACTCGGGACTTGCTCTGTCTTTGATCAGAGGCCACGCAAAAGTCGAGTTTAACAGAGGGAGCCATGGTCGTTGGCGGTCGTGCTCCACTTTAAAAGTTGAGAGTTTTTGGGGCTGGAGCGCTGGGCTAGCCGACTCGTTTAGCCACAGCTAAAGCTACCTACCGAGGTGACCGAGCTCGGGGGGCACAGTTGGAAGAACTTTCGAGAAGCGACGAACAGGTTAGTGAGTCACTCAGGTACCTGGAGGAGAGGTTAGGGGAGAAGATAAAGATCCTCCAGCCAGATCCTGTGGACTAAAAGATGGCCCAGTCGCCGGTAGCTGTGCAAGTTCCTGGAATGCAGGTGAGTCGGAGGCGGCCGGGCCCCTCACACCTTTACCTGTAGCAAAAAAAAAGACCCCAGCAAAACGTTTCCCCTGACGTTCTCGACCGGGAATTTTATAATACTTTGTTGTAAATATTTGAAAAACAAATAGAAGCGCTAGTATGAACGCTTTCTGCTTTGCCTTCGTGATTTTAGATAGCGAGTCGGCCTAGTGAAAGTTAGACTAAGAGTGAATGGATGTCGTTTACTTTTCTTATATGCGAACACACAAAGTCCACTTCTAAATGATCTTGTAGTTGAACTTGGAGAGAGCAAGGAGTCAGTAAAATTTCATGTTTAACATTTAATGTGTGTAAAAGTTCAGAGTCAATAGAAGTGGTAAACTCCCATGTTTTTTTTTTTTTTATATGAATGTGATAGAAGTTCAGAGTTAATTATAGTCCAAATTGTCACTGAAGTAAACGTGTTATTTTAAGAAAGGGAATGGTCTAAATACCAATTCTAATGTCAGACAGGTTGTAAAGTAACATTCCCCAATTTAAAAAAAATATATATCTTCTTATTTAAATGTTTAAAAGGTAAAAAAGTGATTTAGTGTGGAAAGCACCATTGTAGACAGTTGAGTGGTGAATGCAACCAGACATCTAAAGCTCTCTGAAAGCTACTTCAAAGTATAATGATGCTTATGGATATGTTGGGTGCTGCCTGATGTATTATTTTACCTTGGCTTTTGAGAAACATTTGTTGCAGAATGATGCATGCTGGGCAAAACAGCGCCTAAAGAATAAACTCTTCAACAAATGAACTGAACTGATTTAATTATTAAAATGATTATGATTTAATCAGATTTGTCACTGGTTTGCTCTTATCGACATAGCAAAGAACAACTCGGAGAACGTGTGTTCACTGGCTGTGATTGTGTTGTTTCTGTCACCACCTCTGTAAAAACCAGGGTATGTTTCTCTACAGTGAACTTTCAACCACTCTGGATGACTTTGTTTACAATTTGGAAATTGAATTATGCCAAAACTTGGCATCTGTGTAACTTGGCATCTGTGTAAACTAGTGAACCTAGTGGACATGTGTTAAGAGTCACAAAACAGTTGTTGGTCAATAAATGCGCTGTGAAACTAGCTACATAGGAACTTTCCCATCTTAACCTTTCTAAATTCAGCAGACCTCCTTTTGGGCACTTCTGTCTTTTAGTTATCCTCAGTGCTGTCCCCATGCCCCGGTTTATGATAGCCTGTAATCCTTACTGGGAGATGCACCTGCAACAGCTTTGAGCTGCACCTGTGTTAAGTTTTTTCTTGTGGACTTCACATTGGTCTACTGACAGAAGACCCTAAGCTTTATGCCTTTGTGTTTTGTGATGCTGAGGCATTTGGTCACAGGAAACATCTTTACTGCTTGGTGTCATTGTGGTCACTGTCACAATTATACAAGGTTGAGCAACAGCATGGTACTCGTGTCCTTGTCTTCCTCCTTAAAGTTAAGACATGGATTTGCAAGGTCACAGGCTCTTTCCGGTTGATCTCTGGGGTGGGGTTTTCATTCACTAATGCCAGCTTTCACACAATGGTGTCTTTGCCATCCAATGGCCAAATAGCCCTTGTTTGACATTGCCAGGTTATAATGTTAATCATTACGTATCACAGTTGAGCAGTGGAGGACTGTTTTAAACTGTTTATTCTGTAATGCTGGGGTTCAAAGTCCATGGCTTGCTTTTTAGGAGGCAGTGCCGCCTCTGTTGATAGGTGCAGTGTATTAGTTTCCTGTAGAGAGGCAGTGGAGCTTGGAGGAGTGTCTCGCTGATGCACAAAGGTTGGGTGTGGCCATCGAAGGTAATGTTTCTCACACTCTGTTTTCATGTGGTTGGAACCCTTAAGCTGTCAGTCACAGGTGTAGAAAGGTATAGTCCCCTGTGTTGTTGCTTTATGGGCAAGTTAAAAGGGAGAAATCACAGGCAGGTTTATGCATGTGTTAGTGGAGTAATAATATGTCATATGTACTACAGAGCAAATACATTACTGTGTATTTTGCTCAATTTTATTTAAAGTGGCCGTATCCCACATTTTCCTTGTTGACCCAGAAGGTCCTCTTTTCACTTATGTGAATATGTAAATGACATTATATAAGACTAGCCATGAACCTTGCCTCTTTCAAACCGCAGCAATTTCATGCAAGCCATGGCAAGATACCCACACCTTAATTTAACATAACTTTCAAACATGTAGGCTACAGTTTTGCTACATTTTTGTACCCAGAAAAAAAGTTCAGTCGTGCTGGTTGAATACACTCAGTGCTACAAGTAAACAGATGGAATGTACAAAAGCAGTTTATAGTATAGTGTTCATTTTATCACATCTCCAGACCACAGCGTCAGGTTTCACACATCGAACAAAGTGGGTTTGGCTCTCGGGAAAAACAGACATGTCACAGCTCTTGTACAGTCAGGCTAGGCTAAGTTGCTACAGAGACCAGAACGGGGCATTCACAGTTATGTTCTTTGTTACTAGATTATTACACATTTGTGCCCAAAAATTATAAAATGATGACAGACATTTAATGAACCTTGTACTTATTAAATTCTCTGGACACTCTAAATTATCTGCCATCACTGTTGGCTTGAGTGTCCAAAGGATACATCTAAAAATGATCAGAAGAGAAAAGTTGCTGTTATTAGTATTATTATTATTACTATGGGGATACTATCTCTATAACCACACCTAGAACCTAACTGTGAAGCAGATACGGGGAAAAAACAGTAATAGAATGTGTGTTGGTTCTTTATTGGTGTCAAAAACAAAAAAGAACCTTCCCCTTATGGTTCCATTGCCGATAGAGGCCTAATACTACATCAAACTGTTATTGTTCAAAACAAAGTCAGGTTATGCTTTTGCTTTGTTTGAACACAAAAGGCTTCAATCAACTTAAACCACACCACAGCCAGCATGTTCAGTGTCACACAACAAACTTTCATCTCCAGGATTTCTGCCTTCCATCTCTCTTATCAACAGTCATCAGTTTCAATGATCATTTTTAATTTAGATATCTGTGAACAATGCGTTTTTCAACCCTAGCATGTCCGTGTGCATCTACCAGAGCATCCAATTGTCTGAACCCCTTGAGGGAACCGTTTTGTTGTCTGGTCATGGATTGCAGCCACACAACAGTTCAGGAAATGCAGTTGGCTGTTAAGTCTCATGGGGCATGAACAACGCTCCCTCGTGATCTTGTTAGCCATCAGATAGCCCAGTCATTAAGTGGAGCTGTAGGCCAGCGTCTGGAGTTTTTATCAGGAGGGCACAGGCTCACATGCAAGCTGTGAAGCAGGATACAGCTTGCTGCTGCTCCACCCTCTGACTCAGGCTGGTTAAAAGTCTTCTCACAAACTGCTTGCTATACGACTGCTTCTCTGGACCACTCCTTTGACATCGTAATTCTAGCATTTTAATAGCACTGATGTCATTATAGATGCACACCTGTTGAGCAAGAGACTTGTCTCTGACAATCAGGTGATAAGTTGTGCATGCTGGTGTGGTGGACACATGTCCACAATAACCCAGTGAGGTTTAGTATTGCTTTGAATGCCACCCACATAGGAGTTTCATTACACATACATAAGCATTGAATAACATATTTATATAGCAAGACTGGCACTTAAGTACAGTATTGCTGTCGGTAATCGCAAGGATAGTGGTGTCTGTGTGCCCTGAATCTACATATACATATTCTTCCTCACAAAGTTATTGCAGTGTTTTATATTATTCTGATAATATAAAGGAGACTTACATGGTTGCAACAGTGAAAAACAAAGTGACTTGCTAAATTCTGCAGCCACAAATGTCTCCTCAACAATTGTTCTTTTTCAAACGGAGAAACGTATAAAACTGGTAAAACCAGATGCATTTATGAGATCTTGATGGGACCCCTGTTGCAATAAAAGTATGAACAAAACATTATGACCTGGCCACTATAACATCGTATTTATAACATGTTAATAGGCTCTACCATAAATATTTAAATATAGGCTTTAAATTCACTGAGTATCATAGTAAACCTGCTGCATACACTGTTGCCGAGATGTATGTTAAAAGCTTCAGCCCTGTATGTTTGAGCTGTAATATACACCAGTCAGCTACAACATTAAAACTGCTGACATGTGACGAGAATCACATTTGATTATCTTGTTACACTGGTACCTGTCAAGGTGTGGGATGTATTAGGCAGCAAGTGAACAGTCAATTCTTGAAGTTGATGAGTTGGAAGCAGAAAAAATGAGCTAACAAAGGTCTGAGCAACTTTGACAAGGTCCAAGCTGTGATGGCTTGACGACTGGGTCAGAGCATCTCTAAAACAATAGATCTTATCGTTCTATATTGGATGAAAGTTAGGCTTTGTTTTTGTTTAGGCAAAAGTGTTTAGAAATTTAAGAGCCTAACCCTGTTGTCTAAGCAACAGGACTGCAGCAGGTGGCAGCTCGTCCTAGGGCTGACAAGGTGGTGATGTTGGTGGGAAAGGGTTTGGCAAGTATTATACATGACCTCACATGAGCCTTGCTAACCACACTTCTCCATACCTTGCCTATCACCACAAAGCAGCTGCTGTGCATTCTGTATATTAAGACTGCTTTGTGCAGCTGCAAAAAGGCTTCAGTACAACACAATACTACTTGAGGTGGGGTGGTGGTGGCCTAATGGTAAGGATATTTGCCTCTGGACCAAGAGGTCATGGGTTAAAATCCTACTTTCAGCAGACCATCACTGTTCCTGAGCAAGACCCTTAACCCCAAGTTGCTCCAGGGAGACTGTCCCCTGTAGTTAGGGAATGGAACTCGCTTTGGATAGAAGCGTCTGCTAAATATGGTAAATACAAATGTAGGTTTGTGTTAAGACTCATACTTAATTTATTATTACTTTATTTATTCATAAAGTGTCTGAATCAAATGGTGTTTGGCTTTTAAATCATGAATACGCCAGAGTCACTGTCAATGGGTTTGGGTGTTTAATGCATTCACACAGCAGCATGACGTAGTTTTAGGGTGTGGTGAAATACGAATATAAGGAACACTATTATAAAACAGGGTAGTTTGGATACTGCTACAAAAGACACTTTCAAACAAGAAAGCTGCTCCAAAGTGACTGCTTAGCAGTAGATAGGGTTACTTCTCTCTCTGTTAGAAAACTCCAGGTTAATTCTAGGGGATACGTGGTGATGTTTCGAAAATCCTTGGTTGGAAAATTAATGCCAAATATAGCAGTTTTGATGAGTTAAACAAACGGTGCCACCAAAAAAGTATTCACAAGTCAGTTACTGACTTATTGTAAAATATGTTTGAGTATAGTTTTCTTTTACAAAATCTACACAAAATGGTCCATAATGGCAAAGTAAAAACATTTTTTCAGACATTTTCTTAAATTCATAAAAAAGTATTCACACCCTTTGCTATGGCATCAATATTGAGCCTAGGTGCATCTGGTTTCTATTGATCATCCTTGAGATGCTACTACAACTTGACTGGAGTCCACCTGTGGTAAATTCACTATTCTCACAGTTGACAGTGCATATCGGAGCAGAAACCAAGCAATGATGTCCAGAGAATTGTATGTGGACCACATTGTGTCAAGGCACAAATCTGGGGAAGAATACAAGATAATTTCAGCAGGATTGAATTGTCCCGAAAAGCACTGTAGTCTCCATTACTCAGTAATGGAAGAAGTTTGGAACCACCAGGACTCTCCCTAGTTCTGGCAGCCCGACCAAACTGAGTTAACGGGGAAGAAGGGACTTGGTCAGAGAGGTGACCCAATGGTCACAAAGGGAAAGTTCCAGCAATCCTTTGTGGAAATATGAGATCCAGAAGGTCAACCATAGTTATCACACTCCACCAGTCAGGCCTTTATGGTAGAGTGGCCAAGACTAGTCCGCATAGAGGGTAAGATGACCGCAGCCAAATGTAGAGAGATTCTTCAAGAAAACCTGCTCCAGAGAGCTCTGAAACTCAGACAAGGGCAACAGTTAATCTACTAACACAATAATGACCCAAAGCATACAGCCAAGATAACAAAGCAGTGGCTTCAGGAGCAGTTTGTGAATGTCTTTGAGTGGCCTAGCCAGAGTCCGGACTTGAATCCAACAGAAAGTCTCTGGAAGACCCTAAAAATGGCTGACTACTGGTGCTGCCCTTCCAACCTGACTGGGCTTGAGAGCATCTGCCGGGAAGAATGGGAGAAAATCCCCGAAAACCAGTATCAAACTTGTAGAGGCGTACCCAAGAACACTTGAGACTGTGATTACTGCCAAAGGTGCTTCAACAAAATAGGCGTGAATGCTTGTGAAACAAATAACATATTTTTGGTGATTAAAAATGTGCACTTATTTCTAAAAATATATTTTTGTCTCGTCATTATCTATCTCAAATCTATTTTAGAATAAGTCTGTAATGTAACAAAATGTGGAAGAAGTGAAGGAGTGTGAATAATTTCTGGTGGCACTGTATGTACTATATATGCATATTTATGTGTTTACAATGACTTTAACATGGAAAAAAGTATGGCTAAACTTTGTAAATTTCATGTGATGCAGTGAATGCTGTGACTTGTCTCTTATAATTGAAGGGTGTCCAGATCTGTTCCCCGAGAGCCAAGAGTCCAGCACAGTTTAATATACTTCCTCAAACACGTATATTAAACCTAATGACTAGCCTCACCAATAAATGTGTTTTAAGCATGGAAATTGCAATCCTAGGGCTACAACAAAAATGGCATTATTACTGGCAACAGTAATAATAGTTGTGAAAAAAAAGTTTATTTGCTTAAAAATAAAAGCACTCTGGAAAGCCAAGTGATATTCCTGTGAAACATGCTGTCATTGTAACAAATTACAATGCACTGTAAATGCTGAAAGCTTCTGGCATTTCTGGTGTTTTGTTGCTCCATAAAAAAAGAAATTGCCGCTACACTTGCATAGTAGGCCCTACAGTATTACCACAGTCGTTAAGTTACAGTACATTTCTCTTGTTTGATGACTGGTGAGATGCTAAGTATTACAGTCTATTATGATTAATATCTGACAACTTTTAATCTGCACCCCAGACCATACACTTCTGTATTTTACATACTGAATTACTGAATGCATTTCTATTGGTTTATTTTTACACTCTATTTAGTGTGGTGGTATGCAGTTTGATACACTGTCGAAGAAAAGAGTGCATTTTGGTTGTTTTATTAGAATACCCCTAATGTGTTGACATTTAAAAACAGTCACTACTTGTGATAAGATTTTGAATGTATTTTTTTTCTCTCCCATTCTTACTTGTCACACATCACTGTTGGTAAGGCTATGGTAGCAGCAAACAAAACAATGGTTTGATTAAGAGGTTAATCCGAGAATAGTTGATGGATTAATAGCTTGTATTAATAATTTAGTTGCAGACTTACACCACACTGTGCTGTACCAAACGCCCCTGAGAACTGGGCACCTTGTGTTTATATTGCACTTGTTATACTGTGAGGTTTTTGCATCACTGTCTCACTTGGTAATATCTCTCATTTGAATTGGCTAACTTTGACACCTCCAATCTCCAGAACTCTCGAGCTGATCCAGAGGAGCTATTCACTAAACTAGAGCGCATTGGAAAAGGTTCATTTGGGGAGGTCTTCAAGGGCATCGACCGCCGCTCGCAGAATGTGGTGGCCATCAAAACAATTGACTTGGAGGAGGCAGAGGATGAGATTGAGGACATCCAGCAGGAGATCACCGTCCTCAGCCAGTGTGATAGTCCTCATGTCACAAAATACTATGGCTCCTATCTGAAGGTAGGAACTTAGGTATTACATATGGAGCTAAACATTTGGATCATGCTGGTACATCATGGGATCCATCAGGTTTTCAAGATGTTTTTGAAGTAGCAGATCCTAGGACTGTGTCTTCATTTAACTTTATTAATGCTCATTCTTATCTGATACTATTAAATGATTTATTTTGAAAATATTCGAACATTGAAATTTAGCAGCATCTATATCATTTTAAGTAAAATAATGATTTGTATTTGTGGGACTAATTGTTTAAGGTGAACTTCATGTGTCGGTTGATAATGATTTTTTAATCCATTCCTAGAAAATGGTATGGTCCGACACTATGATGGGGGAGGGGGTTTTCATTAAAAAGCGGAGGGCTAAAAACATTCATTAAAAACACTGAAGGGATAGCCTAGCTGAGTGGGCTGTTGAAAGCAGCAGCTACTTTACCGCGTAAAGACTGTGTCGTGCTGTTTTCCCGTATAAAAAATACACTCAATGTAAGTAGTTGAAAGGTGGAAGATTGAAAGCCTACGGGATAAATAAGAGATGTGAGGGAAGAATCGTACCCCACTACTTCATAGACATCCAAACTCGGTTCTGGTAGAAATAAACCAACAAGGGAGCTGACTGTAAAGGAACTCTGTGCTTTTTGTATTCACAGTATAAGCACATCCTAAAGGGGACCCTGTTCTCTTTGTGGTCCTCTTCAGCTCTGATGCAATCACAGACCACTTGTTCACACCACAACTTCTTTAAACCCAGACCATACCTGGGTAAAGCCCAGCTGGACTATGGGTCATGCGGTTCTAGTTATCATATAACACACAATGTGTCTGAGGAAAAGTACTCAAATTTAAATGATTGTATGACTTCTCTTATTTGCTTGTGCAATGGTCTCTTCACAGGATCACACAAATACACAGGATGCCTAAATCCAGAGTAGTTTATTTTTCCCATAGACATACCCCTGTATACATATGCTTTTACCCACTGAGTGCTGGAATGCTGTGGCGGTGTGTGTACTAAGTAGCTCTTTAACCATAGGAGGTCGTTGTTTGCACAGTACCCAAATCGATCAGAGCACAGAACTGTACTAAGACCACCTTTATAGGGTTCCAACTTGGACATGTTCACATGTGCACAGAACATCATAACACTGGATTTAGACCATTTGAGATGCTGAACTCATCCAGTCATTCTGTGGTTTTCTTGCAATTTGTTTGTAGCTATACATAAAGATTTAACACTGTTGCAGTAATCTGAATAAGTCTTAACACAGCACTGCTTGCAATGTCACAATACCTGTATTTCTAGAAAGCTCCCAGACATGAGTCCTGCTGAAATTTGTTAGCCCTTTGATATATGTATGTGCAAAAGAGAGGTCAAAAACCTGGTCTGTATAAAAAGTTTGGGCGGTTTTGTCTTCTTGAAATTTCATTAACATTTGCCTTTCATCAACATTTGTACTGTAGCTTAATGTACAAAACGAATTAATTGTTTAATGCCGTTTTAATTAGTGATTGTTGGAATACCTATGTTTCTTACCATTGTGAATGATACTTGTGTTGGAGATTTTCATGTCAAATCTTTTTATATTCTCTCTTCCTATTTAGGGCAGTAAGCTTTGGATCATAATGGAATATCTTGGAGGAGGTTCTGCTCTAGACTTGGTAAGGACCACAGTATACATTTTTATGTTTTGCGTCTAGAAATTATCAATGATAATGCTGTACGTATCTCTTATATCACTAACTAACTGTTTTCAGCTGCGGGCTGGGCCCTTTGACGAGTACCAGATAGCCACAATGCTGAAAGAAATTTTGAAAGGCCTTGACTACCTGCACTCGGAGAAAAAGATCCACAGGGACATCAAAGGTGTGTGTGTGTTTGTCCAGCATATTTACATCTCTGTGAAAAAACGTTTGCATCTGTGCAGGCTAATGGGTGTGACTTGTTTGTTTTTCATGACATATTTTGTTTTTACACTTGTTTGATCTGGACAGGCGGACATTAACTGGGGTCAAGCTTGTTAATGAATACATGCACTGATTGATGTTTTGACGTTGATATTTATGTCTAAGGTTTTGACTAAATCAAACTAAATCTGTCAAGGAATGCACAGCTAATACAAGAAATACATTATTTGTTTTGTGGAGCAGTTTTCATTTTGATAGAGGAGCAAGCTTCAAGGTTTCCAAGGTTGTAAAGGATGTATAGTCACATTTTCCACTGAATATGCCTTGATGCTATGACTATAAATGTCTAACAGCTCTTTCACTACACAGCAGTGAACAAAAATACACTCCCATGTGTGCAATGACAGAAAACTCAGCTGTAAAAACAAAAGTGTCACAGAAAAGTTTTGCCATGCTGGTTTTGCCGCACACCGAAGTGACAGATTTTGCTGGTTTTCTCTTTGGCGGAGCTTGCTAAAATCTTGTGTAGTATGTCCGTGTGTTGTGCCAACTGAAACAAAGCCTCCAAAGGAGAATCCATTCTCCTCTGGTCGACACCAGATAGCAAAAGAGAATAAATGGATATCACTATGGAGATGATTCACAGCAAAAGGCAGAAGTATACAGACTTGACGATTAACGACAAGTACAGCAGTAGTAGGATCAGCCAAAATCTGTAATTAGTAGCAACAGCTTCTGTTGGAGATTTTCAGAGTAGTAGTAGCTTTAGTTACAGCTTAGGCAGCACATGCAGAGGATCTGTGGTGTATAAACTGGTCTGGTGTACTGGAGAGCAGGAAACACAGATGATGGTCAGTCAGGCTGAACTGGAGCAGCAATTTTCCTTTGAGAACTGATAATCGTCCAGCTCGGAAAAGATAGAAAACTTTACATGGTACAAATTTAAAATGCAAAAGATGATTCTGACAGACCTAGCTATAACAGTCTAGATAAAAAGGATGAAGCTAAGGGGTATATTTCAGACTGAAACAATGGCATCCCCCTCACTCCACTATGCAGTTTTCCCTGTCCTTAAACTCCCAGATCTGCACCTCCATGGCAACTAGTGTGAAAACTAAAGAAGGCCTGATTAAACTAGTAGATTTTCAGGCTACGCCCAAACATTAACCAGAAGATTATTCCTGAACAAAAGCTGTGTCAAGCTTTCTCCTCTCTAAAAATGAAAACCACTCCTCCATGCAAATATGATTCACGGAAAAAGTAGGTAAATACATGAATGAGAATGTGAAAATGTGTTTTTCTACGTTCTCATTTGAAACATTGCCATTGCTGTAATATTTTACCTACTACAACAACCAGAAGTGTGAAAACAGTTTTCCCTGAACTGGTTATTTTTATGTGTTCTCCTTACTTTAGTAGTCTTTACACTTTGTATAAATTCACTTGACATTCATCTTAATATCTTTGTATGTGTGATTTCCAGCTGCCAACGTGCTGCTGTCTGAGTCTGGTGAAGTGAAATTGGCGGACTTTGGTGTGGCAGGGCAGCTCACAGACACACAGATCAAAAGGGAGACATTCGTGGGAACGCCTTTCTGGATGGCCCCAGAGGTCATCCAGCAGTCTGCCTATGATTCTAAGGCATGTTTTCAGTTTGCGCATACCTTTTTATGCTTGTGCACTTACTTTGTAGCCCACAGTTTTCTGAGATGTAGATTAAAAAAGTGGTTATAGACTAGGGCTGCACAATACATCGTCTGCTAATCGTTATAGCAATATTGATTTCTGCAATACTGACACTTCAGAAGGCTGCAGTGTGCAGACGATCACGGTATTTCTGACAGAGTGACCAGTCACAGGTTCAGCTGAGTGTTCTGAGGAATTAAGGGCTCACTGTAATTCAACAAAAGTCAAATCATTTTAACCAAATGTGAACTCGTGCATGAACGAGCAGGGCTAAAATTTAGTAGCGAGAAAGAGGAGATGTAGTTAAATGTGTTAGTTTTGTGACATCACAAAAAAACGGCTGTTTTTGTAGCTTATTTTCTATATGGATCGGGAGCATGAATGCACCAGTAATTATGCAGTATTTACAGACTTTAAGCCTTTCTAATTCCAGAAAAGTGATTATATGGGCCCTTGAAAAGCTTTGCAATTGCACTATGTAGCAGAAAAATTATAATAGTGAAATTTTGTCCATATTATGCAGCTCTAATCTAGAGGGCATGTATGTTGGGGTGGGAGGTGTCAATATACGGTTGTGAAATTATTGCAGTTTTGAATTAATGACATTTTTTTTGTATAATAACTTATTGCTGTGTTCTGTATTGTTTCACAGGCTGACATCTGGTCTCTGGGAATCACTGCCATTGAGCTGGCCAAGGGAGAACCTCCCAACTCGGATATGCATCCCATGCGCGTTTTGTTCCATATCCCAAAGAACACACCTCCTACTCTCAATGGTGACTTCTCCAAATCCTTCAAGGAGTTTGTGGACTCCTGTCTGAACAAAGACCCTACATTTGTAAGCACACTTACAAACTCATAACAGTAGCATGCTGGCCATTAGATGTTTAATTAACTGTTTAATGTTAAAAATTATGTCATAATTTAATTCATCATTTGGTGGCCATTTTTATGGCCGTTCTACTGGTCAGAAAATAATATTTTATGACATTTTTTCATATCACCCATAAACAGACTGAATTGAGTGCATTTTCATTAGCCAGGTTGAGTTAAATAGTTTTCATGAAAATAAAAAAGTTATCATGGGTGCAAAGACATTTCATTATATGTGTGTTTAGATCAACCCAACTAATGAAAATGTACTCTATTCACATTCTGTTTGGTTTTTTTATATATTAAGGGTAAAGTGTATGACAAACACCCATTTGCTGAGAAATGTCATTGGTCTTACAAAATTATTTAAGCTTGAGCTGGTTGGAAACTACCAAGTATCAGTAGCCAGGAAGCTGTGATAATTTAGTCACTTAAGTAGTTTTAAATGGTAGACTTTTATGTTTACATATTTACATCAAAAAAAGTAAAAAATTCTTAATCGCAAATATTTATATGGTATTTAACTGACAGTGAAATTTCATACTTGTGACAAGCCTATGTCTTATTTAGAAAAAAGAGGCTGCTTTTACTTATCTCTGCCTCTCCTCATAACAGAGACCAACTGCAAAGGAGCTCCTGAAGCACAAGTTCATTGTAAAGAATGCCAAGAAGACATCCTACCTCACAGAGCTTATAGACAGGCTAAAACGCTGGAAAGCTGAAGGCCACAGTGATGGAGAATCCAGTTCAGACTCTGACTCGTGAGTATACTGTAAACCTTTTCTTTACCCTGCTTTTAGCCATTCTCACTCTTATGCTTACAAATGACTGTTAAATCCATTAAAAGTGCCTGCAGCTGGTGTGACATGTTTGAGCTTGAACATGGTTTTCACAATGTTTGACAAGTTTTTTTGCCACTGGGCAGAGGTGGGTAATTTGCCTGGCTTCTCTAGTTTGCTTAAACTAACAGCTGAAGCATCCAGGCAGTTGGAACAAAATTTTGGTGAGAATTTATAATTTCTGCACCTAAACTACCCATCTCTGCCACTGTGTAGCTGAATAAGTATATTAAGTTAGCAGAGAAAAGTTGCATGACCAAGTAAAATTAGCAATGGACAATGCACTAAAAACAATAAAAGAAAACTGTTGTTAGAGCTCCATCTCCTCGCTTTAGGCGTCTGTTCAGATACAGGTTGAATGGCTTTTGTTGGGTGCCTGAATGCAAATACCATTGTGGTGACTTAAAACTGGTTAATGCCATGCAAATACATTCTATAAATAAATCTGGTTGTACAAAAAGTTTTAAGGAGGCACCCTACAGTACATGAGGCGGACAAGACAAATTAAATTCCTACACACATCTATAAACGCTCAAACAGTATACATTAAGGTTAAAAAGTATTCCGTATTAGTCTATATGTGCATGTAGAGGTTAAAAGAAGGTTCTGCTTTTGTATTTGAACAGTGTTTTTTTTACAACAGATAATATTTTACAACTGAAGTACATATCAAGTATTTTTATGTGCAAAATAGCAGAAACAAAACTGAACAAAAGGTAAACCTATTGTTAAAAGCATGTGCTTTTATGGTCATACGCAGAACATAGTGAAAATGTAATTCCAGCAAAGCTTGTCTAACCCTGCTGTTTTTCGCAGACCCTGCTGATTGACAAGCTTTTGACTACATATTGTGTCTTGAGGTGATGAAACAGGTCGCTTGTGGAATTGGCCAGAATCGAATCACAGTGCTGCACCATGCTAATCATTAAGTTGTTATTTATAACAACAGCTTTACATGAGAATACGAAGAGTAATAAGAATGTTATTAATTTGTGGTATAATTTTCCTCTTTTTGAATGTATTTATGTCCTGAATTATTCATTTTTCTCACTGTGTTAACAAGAAGTATTACTAGCCCCATTGATTGCCTTCAAAGCAACTTCAGACCTTAGAATGCTGTCATACTTTGTCTTGAACTTTGTCTAGTGGGGCCATTGGTGGAAAGAAGAAAACCTTCCAGTTTTATGAGAGATAAAAGGAAAGTGGTTCACACTCTGTATTCCAGAACTCATTTAATTTTGGTTGTGGAAAGCATTTCACAAGTGTTCTTGGAAATACTCTTGAAAAACGTGGAACATCATTAGCTGCTCTATGTGGATCTAATACAGGGGTTGACAATGCCAGTCCTGGCGACCCCACACTTTGCATGTTTTTGGGCTTTTACTTACCAAGCACTCTTGTTGCATTACCTTATCCTCCACAACGTGACTCATAGGAGGAGAAAATGCAGGATCTGAGACTTACATGTATGTTTGCTTTCCCAAAGTCTATGAAGTTAATAGTCCAAAACTGTGGTAAACACACCCTACAGAAGAACACAGTTCTGCAGGACAAGAAGCTCGACAGGATGCTAAAAAGTAACATTCAGAGCTGGCCTTTGAAACTAGAACATGCAAAGTAAAAACCTGTTGCCCTGGGTGTTATGTGATCACATGCTCCCTCTAGTGTTCTGTTGCCTAAATATATCACAGGTGTGCCTTGCTCTCTTTTATACTCTAATGATGATTAAGTAATTTATTGTTTAAGAAGTGTCTGGTATATACGTTGCTTTCAGGGTTTCAGTCTCACAGAGGATCTTGGCTTCAGTCTTGAATGAGTCCTGAATGATGGCATGATTGTTTATTCATACGCTGAGCATCAGTATTATTTTATTGATTACTTTATTGTTCATATTGTCTGTGTGTAACCACCTATACCACACTGTTATTTAAAATGACATTTATATTGTTTAGCTTGTTTTAAAAAACAGTATTTGTAAATCTTTATAAAAGTTAAGTAATTATCTTGATGTAATTTTTTATATTGGCACATGCTTCGTTGGTATGTACAGAAAAAGTGAGAGGAGACTTCAAACACAGTGGCATTCTGTTTGCTCAGGGTTCCAGATTTTGTGGTCCTTACACCAAGTTCTATATTTTTATGCATCTAAATTTTGTGATAATCACAAGATTATAATTGTACAAACATTGTTTGCATAGATCAGGTAGTTAGTTTCTGCTTGGCCTATTTTTAAACAGTTTAGTAATAGCTTGTAATAGCTGTTTATATTGATTTCTGACCTACTGTTATACATTTTCCCTAGTTTTGGGAGCTGCAAACATTGTATGTGTCAACAACAGACAGACCTTAAGAGGGATAACATCTGTCTTTTACATACTATTGAATAAGCTCAAAAGAGTTCTTAGACTCTGTACTAGTTGAGCTCCCTGCGACAGATACATGCTACAAAATCTCATCGCACTGTTATCTCAGCACATTTTTGCCTATGTTGTGATGTTGTGTCATAGTTGCATCACTAAGGGAAGAATGCTCTTAACTATTGAGAGTCAAGGTCAGGATGTAGTTCCTAAAGGCAGTAAATGGCCTTTATTTCATAATTCATTTTAATAACTAAGGTATGATATGCTTGACTTTACAGGGAGCCCAGCAGTAAAGACAATGATTCGTCCCCCGAGTGGTCATTTACCACCGTCCGCAAGAAGAGGCCTGACAATCAGTCCAATGGAATGGTGTGTCCTGGGGGGATGATGAATTATTAGTAACAAATACAAAATTTTATTGTTTGAGAAATTATTGTTGCCTCACTGAACTCAGTCGTGCTCTCTCTTTCTCTTTATCTTGGCATCAGGACGAAGAGGTACAGAAAAAATCAGCCAGCCTATCTGCAGTCATGGGTCCAGTATTTACTGAGGTATGGACAAGGTTACTCACCATACCCTATTAAACCAAAGTCTTGTTTACCTACCAAAATAGCTAAGACTTGGTGAAAGGTCATTGTACCACCTGAGTATGCTATGCTAATTAGGAACTACTTTGTGGTTGATTTGTAAGTTGCTGGCATAATTCATCTGGATCTATACTGCTGTAGTATCAATGAGCTTTATCAAATGGGGCAGCTTTGTGGCTCGAATGAAGGGCTTTCTGTGACTGCTGGAGCTTAAATCAGTATTTTTGTCCTGACTGTGATGATTTATGGTAGAAGTAGATACTGATATACAGTTTTGCCAGCATTAACATGCTCTACAGAATGTTTAGAATGAATCTTGTGAGAGTTAAACCTTGCCCAATGACCAGAAGGATTAATTGTTCTGAAAAGAGGGACATATGAAATTGGCCTTTCAGGTTCTGCAAATCAGATGTGTAAAATAGTTGCAGAGTCATAACAGCCTTATTACAAACATATGATTATGTTCTCAATATATGCTTGTGGTGTCATTTTTCACTGTTTTACGTGGCTACAAAATTTACAATAAAGCAAGGGAGATAATTGCTGTACACATTGCAGTAATAATAGAGGTTTTGAGACTGTTCAGCTAGAGTCTTGCTGTTTCTTTAGAAAACCTACTATAAATGTAAATGCTTACGTAATGTAGCCCAATCTTAGATACATACAGCCACATACGGGAGCAGTTTCGGTCCTACATAGTTGACTTCTACATTGTGTGTGTCTTTTAAAATCAGTGTTATGCACTGGATAGTCAGAATTTTCATGTCTGTTATATTATGTAAATACCCAACATTTAACTAACTTGAAATATGGAATTATCTTTTTTATAATGCTGTCTCAATTGTGTCATTAAGGTTCATAAAAATAAGTGGTGCCTTATTCTAAGGGCTAATGAATCAAAGCCAAAGTAGCATTTATAAAACAATCATTAAAAAAATGATCAGATCCAATAATTGACCAGGCTGATAATCAGTCAACCCTTTTAACTAACTTTATTTAGTTGTGTTCCCTTAGAGACAACACCTGTCTTTTTGTCTCTAAGTCATCCTGTAGCTGGCAGATCCCCCTCAATAACCTCTCAATAACCTTTTGTGTATTTAATTAAAACTGATAGAAACTGATTACTGATTGCAGTCAAAATTATTGCTGGAGTACTTGATTTCTGATTTAATCGATTGTGACAGCCTTGAAAATGTTGCAGCCAAATTACCAAGGGATAAGTGTACATTGGAGAAGCATCTGATGAACTGGAATTTCTGAGTATTTAAACCACATCAGTATTTTTCAGTTTTGCAAGCCAAAAAAAGATAAGTAATAATAAACACAAGATTTGTTCTATACTAGCTAAAGAGATAAAAGTATGCACTGATAGTAATTTCATTCTGCTCTTTCTGATAGCTCAAGATGCAGCACAGGGATGGAGATGTGAAGAAGAGTGTGATTGAAGAGCTGGAGAACAGTCTGTATGCTGCTGAGGACATCTGCCCTGGGGTCACAGACAAGATGATCAATCACATCCTGGAGAGAGTGCGGAGGTCAGTTTGACTAAAACATCCCTGCCTTACACACACACACACACACACACACACACACACAAACGTGCGACCACAAAATCATGGGTTTGAATCCCAGGAATGCTAGTGGCACCACTGAGGTACCCCGGGCACTGTGTTCCTGGCTGCCTGCTGCTTCACTTAGTGAATGGGTTAAATGCAGAGTTACAAAGAATTTTACACTGTTCACACGGTGTGCTGTAGTGTGGTGTGACAGATGGACACTTTACACTTTACTGTATGTACACACACACACTGAGGCACACACTTTCCTGAACTGCATGCATCTACATGGAAGGTTTTGGATGTCCATGACAATAAAAAAAGAAATGGAAATAACATTCCTTGGTGTCCTACAACCTTCATTACGATTACTATATTATTGGTATATTATCTGATTAGGCCTGTGTATCATTTGATAAGCATTTTTTAAACATATTTTTGTTTTCATTTTGAAGGTTCTCTGTGAGTTAGTGGAATAAAGGCTCACAGACGACTAAGAAGCTGGATGACAGAACAGTTCATCAGGCTTCTACACACACAGCTCTTCCTGTTCACTGAACATTGACACATACACATACACACACATGCACACTCGCTCATCACACACAGGGACAGGAGGGACTTGGTTTGCGCACACTATCAAAACCAAAAGGAATTTCTTTTTTCCCCCAAAGAGATAAAAATATAATTGTGTAATTTGTATTTATATAATTTTGCCACATGCTTTTATTTTAGCCTTCTGCTGGTGCCCAATGATGTGTGTACTCTTATTTTAAACTTATTTTCATTGAGAATTAGTCACAAATGTCCTTATAGGTTTTCTGCTGAGCATTAGATATAAGTTCACATATAGAATTGTGACCCAATGCAATACCTTTTTATTTTTAACTTTTTCTTTAATATTTATGTGTGGGAGGTTGATTATACAAACTTAATGTCTTTTTTTTTTAATTTGGGGAGAACTTCTGTTATACACTCTGCACACTGTTACTTGTAGCATTATAGAACTGCTGTATGGGATAACCTTCATATCATGTCAAAGAGAACATAGAAATACCTCAGTTAGACAAAGCAATCAAATGAAAGAAGGTAAAATGCAACCTGCAACTGTTTTTATTTAATTTAATTTTTTGTTACCTTTTGTAAAATTGTGCCTTTGTCATGGAAGAGACACTTTGCTGTGCAAAAGATTTTTCCATTGCTGGCACACGAGATCAAAGATTGCAAATTTTGTATTCTGA
>JBBPCX010019612.1:0-16981 GCA_037974365.1 Hydrocynus forskahlii | reverse complement strand
AGGGGAGGGGGGGCGCTCGATATCAGCAGTACAAAATGCCTAAACGCCTGTAAATTCACTAACGATTTACAAAAAGAAACACGTGCTGTCGTTGACATATTACGCTCATTTATCTCTCGGGTCCACAGCGCGAGTGGAAGTGAACAGGCGTGTAGAACAGTAACTAGATAATAAGAGATGCCCATGACATGACGAATGCTCAAAATCCCCGACAGTTCTAAAACCCCGGCCGGACGCGATTTCCAGGTCTCAAAAAGAGTGTTCAAAGGGACATAGCAGACTGTGCCTCGTTCCATTTTCACTGATGAGCACCATCACTGGCGTGCTTTTGAGAATACGTCTGCGTGCCAACCGTGTGATACGCCCCTGAGCATCTTCATCCAGATCTTCTTAAATGGAATTCAGGCGGACTCCAGGTTGTGAGTGAGATGAGTCGTTCTCCATCTGCACCTCCACCTCCACTTCCATCTCTATCTCGATCTCCATCCAGACCTTCTGAAGGGACTGCCCCGCGCCTGTGGAAAGAAGAACTGCGGTCCGCCACAGCCTCCTCTTACCACGAAGAAAAGAATAAATAAAACGAACAAAACGTTATGGACGAAAGAGCCTAATTTTACACAACATTCAGAATGTGTGATTTACTCGTAAATAATCATTTTAAAGTTCGAGGCCAGCAAATCTGGTAATCCGCAATATTATATGTAACTCATTGTGCTTCCATTTATTCACCACCAGATGGCGACATCCTCTGCAAAAACCTCACCCATCACGCTTCGATCATTAACAAATAAAATGACAAAATTGTTTATATTTATTTATGGTGATGTATGTTTAATTAATTACTTTTTTATTTTATCTCAGGGTAGGACAAAAATACTATATAAAGTAATACTACAGGAACTTATTTTCTTAACATTTTCTTAAGGAAAAACTGAAGTGCATCTCAGACATTTCATTGCTATCAATCAAACCCTTGATTCTCAAGACAGAACTTCAAAAACCGATTTCGACTAAGAAACAGGACAGTCTTAGAATTCTATTGGACGATATTAGATTTCTTTTGGACTTGCCTTAGTGATCTACTGGACTGTCTTAGAGTTCTTTTGGGCAGCTCAGTGTTCTATTGGACAGTCCTAGATTTCTCCTGGACCGCCTTGGCGTTCTATTAGATAGTCTATTAGACATCCTTAGTGTCCTGCAGAATAGAGTTAATGTTCTAGTGGACATATTTTGTGTTCTACTACGCGTCCTTAGTGTTCTATAGTACAGAACTGGTACTCTATTGGACATCTCTAGCATTCTATTCTACAGTATTAGTGTTCTATTGGACAAACAATTGTTCTGTTGGACAACCTTAGCATTCCACAGGACGGTCTAAGATTTCTACTGGAGATCTCTAGTGTTCAGCTGGTGTTCATCTTTAGTGTTCCGTAGGGTAATCTTAGGGTTCTATTACACAGTCTTAATGTTCTATTAGTCAGTCTTAGGGTTCTATTACACAGTCATTATGCTCTATTGGACAGTCTTAGTGTTCTGTTGGACTGACCAAGGCTTCTACCGGACTGCCTTCTATTAGACAGCCCTATTGTTCTATTGGGCCATCTGAGTGTTCAACTGAGCAGTCTTAGTGTTCATGTGAACATCCTGCGCATTCTACTGCAGATACTTAGTGTTTTACAGTACAGCATTGGTGTTCAAGTGGATAATCTTACCATTCTATTGGACTTCCTTGCTGGTCTATTGAATAGTCTTAGTGTTCTATTGGGCAGTCTTAGAGTCCTACTGACCAGTCTTAGCCTTCTATTGGACTGTCTTAATGTTCCGTTGAACAGTAGCCTATTAGTGTACTACTGGGTAGTCTTAGTGTTCTGTTGAACAGTCATAGTGTTCTATTGGGCATCATTAGTGTTCTCCAGGACACAAATAGTGTTCTACAGTACAGAACCGATGTTCTACTGGATATCCTTAGTCTTCAATTGGAACTTCCTCAGCCTCCCATTGGACGGTATAAATTCCACACAGATTTCTATTGGACGGGTTCTGAATTTTACTGAGAGTTCTACTGGTCCAGAGGTTCGAGTGGGCGGAGTCTTTCTCTGTCCCCGCCCCCCGGCTCGCGATGAAGAAGCAGCTGCTCCGCGAGACCACAGCTGCTTGTTTCTGTAGGACCATCCAGAGACGGAAACGGAAATAAGGAGACTGTCTCAACTATCTCTGGTCCCGTATTCGATGGGGAGGACGGAATAAAAGAGTCAACGAGAAGAAACGGGACACGGCGGACAAAAGACTGTAGATCGAATCTGGATTTTGACTGTGTGTGTGGAGGGAGAGGAGGACCACTGGGTGAGTGCTGCTGCAGGCTGCATTTAGAACACCATACTAAAGCTTTTGGAATTTCTCCGTTCCACCTTAAATGGTGCAGCAGTTGCATGCTGGCGCCGTATATAATCATTCGCATCCATCTTAATACTCAGCTTAATGACTTATTTGTCTACTTTGATGTTTTATATCTTGTATAAAAAGCCAATACGTCCTTTAAAGTGCATATGTGCATAAAATACATCTTTACAACCCCAGATAAGACTTAAACATCCCTCATCCATTTGTCATGGAAATTGAATGCATGTATGTATGTGTGTGTGTGCCTGCCAATCTGGCAGGTCCCCAAGAGGACAGTGTCCAATCTGTCTAATGTGTGTCCGTATGGGGGTGGTGGGAGGGGGTAGTAGAGGAAAGGGTACTGTGGAAAGGGTGGGGGTTGGATGAGGTTGAATGAAAGAAAGCTAATTTGATATTTTTTTGATTGCTCAGGTGTACAGAGAGAGAGAGAGAAGAGAGAGAGAGCGATAGATTGCACTGCAGCCTCTGCCATGGAGGCCATCGCCAAGTACGACTTCAACGCTACCGCAGATGACGAGCTGAGTTTCAGGCGAGGGGAGATGCTTAAGGTGGGTTAGGGTTAGGGGCCCAACTTTTGGGCCCAACCTGCGAGGAGAAGCTGTTGCTGGTTCACCAGGGGACCGCTTTAAAGGGCCCCTATCATGGACAATCAAGTTTGTAAACACTTATTATTGTAAACACTTGTTATCGTTCCGAAGTGCTCTCTCCAGTCCATTCAGTCGGTTTATTTTTGTAAAAAGGGGCATATTTGAATATTCAGCCCAGAGCAGTTTAGTCCCGACAGTTTACTAATACGGTAACTGAATACAGTAACATAAATGTCTTGTTTAATTCTGAGTGATAGGTTAGAAAATGGGCATGCAAAAATGAATGTGCATATTCAACCCACAGCAATTTAGCCCCGCCCATTCATTCTGTAGTTATAAAGAGTATTTTACTATCAGACCAAAGCTCATGTACAAATATAGTGATGAAAAAAGCCTGTTTAATTTAAAGAGATAGGTCAATAAATGGCCATGTAAAATTGAGCTGTTTTTCATACACGACACCCATTATTCAGTATTACAATACAACAATGGAAATTATTATTACACTGTAGTAATAATCTAAAACACAATGATTGTGCAGAATAAGGGCCCATTAAGCGCCTCTTATTATTAAGCCATATTATTCAGTATCAGTATTTTTATTACTGAGTTATAAAAGTGGACACACTGACTTGCTTGTGGAGATTGAGAGGTAACTTAATATTGCATATGTGGGACTGGAAATGCACACTACAGCCCGAAGATGCGTCCACTGCTCTAGGATATATTCCTGACGTTAATAGTTTCTTCTAAACTAGCTTTTTAATGGCATCTACAGAATCCCCATCTGTTTAATTAGCCTTTAATTAAAAGCCCCCATTGTTTTGGCTCAGCCAGACTGCAGGAGTGTGTGTGACGGCAGGCTGGAAGTGTGTGTGCCCTCCACTCTTTGTCTGGGACGCCTAGCATCAGTTACTGATCAAGCGGCTACGCTGCCCGACATAGACAGGGCCAAAACTGCATTTTTTGTCTGAGATGCTCAGCAGCACCACAGGTGTATTCCTCCACCAGTCGCAGCCTCGGACCTGTCTGTGTCAGGCATCATAACCATTTGTGTCAGGGATCCAAACCAGCATGTTCCTCCATCGGGCTCAGACTCAATCGTAACCATTTGATCATTTGTATCTGATATGATCTCCAGTGTGAGATTTGTCACTCTTTATGTAACAATGCATGTTGAGGGTTTGTGGCACTTTCAGCTAAATTCACACACACACACACACACACACACACACACACACACACACACACACTGCATAGCATTACTATCAGAGCAAAACTTTGTATTTTAATTTTTCTCGTTCTTTCTTCTAAAATGTAAAAACACCGAACACTTCACAATGGAATGGGCAACAGAAATTGTCCAAACTATAAATTATTTGTTATGTTATCCCTTATTATAATTTAGAATGTTTTATGAATATTAATAAACACTGGCATTTTTCGAGACACAAGGTTTTGTTTCGACAGCAATGATGAGATGTTCACCTGTATAAAATAATCTCTTTAATATATGAATCCTGTTTATGACACACAGGGTATACAGAGGAGTCCTAAATATTTTCCCTGTGTGTGTGTGAGTGTGCTTGTTTTGAAAGGATAGTCTGTTTGTTCTGTGTCCATCTGTAAATACCCTGAGATGATCCTTACAGTAGAATCATATTGAACTGATTGTATCCTTGTTTGTCCAGGCATCGCCGTAAAGGTTGTTTTGAGGCTCCAGTTTGCTGGTAAAGCTTTTAAGCCTGTGGTTTTCTCGGCCATGATCCAACTTGAGTGTTGCTCAAGCAGGCCTGCAGTTCTGTGGTTACCAAATCCACCTCCCTAACACCCCCCCCAAACCCCGCCTTGTTTGGCTGGGGCTCCCCAGGCTGCAGTGAGGGGCTTCAGGAGTGCCTGCCATCCTCTTAATTGAATTTAGACCACGGAGAACCGTACTGCTATTCAAGGCCTCCAAGACCTCTCTCTCCCTCTTTCTCTCTCTCTGTCTCTCTCTCTTTCTCCCTCTCTCTCTCTCTCTCTCTCTCTCTCTCTCTCCCTCCCTCAGTCTCTCTCTCTTTCCCCCAAACTGCTGAGCTTCAAAGCATTTTGTCTCTGTCTCCTTTTTCTCTCTCTCGCTGTCCCCCCCCCCCCCCCCAATGTTCCAGTCCACTTTTAATCTTATAGAACTCTCCTCGTTCGCCCAGCGCCAGCCAGAATTTCATCAGCGGCTTTTGCTGTGAATAGGACCCGATTCTTCCCCTCCTCCACTGCTGCTTTTTCTAAATTTGGGCACCAAAATCAAAGCGCTTGTTCCTCAGCGTCGCACTCAGAGATAAAGCTGTAATAAGCGTGTGTATCTGTCAGCACTGAGGGAGCTCTGAAACGCTCTGAAAAGAATGTATGATAAAGTGTTTCCAGATAGTGGTCCTCCCTCTCCCCCATCACTCAGTATAATTGTCTTTTCTCTATGGGTGGCTAGGGTGGTCCTCCATCTCCCCCATTATTCAGTATAACTGGCCTCTCTCTCTCTCTCTGTGAGATAGATAGATAGATAGATAGATAGATAGATAGATATTTTATTCATTCTAGAAGGAAATTCATAATTTCCAGCAGCATATACAAAGTAAGAAGTAGATTAACTAAAAAATAAAATAAAGTCAAATAAAATAAAATGAAATAGAATAAATAATATAAAATATCATAATAGAAGCAGACATGTACACACACCGACAATCAGACACAGTGCACACTTTATAGACAAGTTATAGGTGATGATTGAAGGTATGCTTGGGCAAGGTATGCAAAAACTTGGTAGGTAATGTTTGTGCGTAGTACTTGTAGGGTACTGCTTGTGTGAGTTAAATGTGTGGTTAGGGTGGTCCTCCCTCGCCCCCATCACTCAATATAAATGTCCCCTGTCTCTCTGGGTAGGTTTCTGTTTATGTCTCTGCATTTTATTTATATTTGAAAAATGTTTAATATCAGCATCAGATTTTGATCAGACGGCTGTTCTAGGTGGTTGTTAACTGTTTGGTGTTGTCTTTCTAGAACTGCTGTAGAACTTCTCGCAGGTTCTAGAAGGAAAGGGTCAGTTTTGGGTGAAAGCATCCACCCGAGGATGGACGCCCCGAAGCTGCTGGATTTGATTATTCTGAAAATGAAAAGCCGATCTGTGGAGGGGCTAAAATTATCCTCTGAAAGAGAAGAATCAGAAACTGGAGCTTTGAGAACCGACAGAAACCAGTAATAGCATCAGTAAGAGCTCTTTATGTTCTCCAGCTCACCACAAAAACGACTTGACATCACCAACAGGCTTTTTTCCACTGTCTGAGAGATGCTGTGTTCTTTCTGTCCTGCTCAAGGAGAGTTTGTACTTTGGGAGAAATGTAGATTAGAGCTTTGCGATACGGACCAAAAAATCAGTACTGTGTTGTTACGGTTACGTATTATGACTGTGATCAAGATGTTAAAGACTCCATATCAACACTTTTCTGTAATTAAAAAGGCTGTAAAGTCTGTAAATATTACCCCTGCTGTGTTATTTTCATACTGCTCTTTGCAGTACTGATATTGGAGTCTCCAATATGCAAATGAGCCCTCTGACCAATCACTTTGTTTAATTGTGTTCTCTGGTAGTCCTCCCACTCCACACATCACTCAATATAACTGTCCTCTCTCTCTCTGGGTTGGTAGGGTGGTCCTCCTTCTCCCCAAATCGCTAAGTATAACTGTCCTCTGTCTCTCTCTCTCAAAATAATACAAATCCTGGAAGGTTTTTAGTCGCATGATGGTTGTGTCGATCTGTGATGTATGTAAAACGTGATATTTCATCCACACTGTGCAGTTCTGTTTATTTGCCTCTACTCAATTGGGGCAGAGAGTGCGAGAGAGAGGTTTAAAGAGAGAGAGCGAGAGAAGGAGAGAGGCACAGTTAGAGAGACAGGGTGTGAGAGAAAGACAAAGAGAGGCATGTTAGAGACAGAGAGAGTGTTAGAGAGAGAGTGTTAAAGAAAGAGGGGGAGAGAGAGGCATGGTTTGAGAGAAAAAGACAGTAAAAATGAGAGAAAGGGCTTGAATAAAGGGAAAGAGAGAGAGGGTTAAAGAGAGGGAAAGTGAGAGAGGGATAAAGGCATATTTAGAGAGAGAGAGGGCAGGAAGTTGGGGGTTGCTGGGAGTGGGTAATGTTTATGCTTCTCTCAGCTCTGTGGTGAAAACTGCAGAGGAAAACTAGCAACTCCTAATCCTCTGTGTGTGTGTGTGCTTGTGTGCACAGCTTCTTGACACATAGCCCAGAATGTCAGACGCCTCTTGGACTCTGGTCTTCACTCTCAGGCTTTGACTTATACTGAACATGGTGTTCAATTGATGTCTTATTAGTCTGTTCACTATGGAATGTTCTAACAGTGTAAAGAGTACCTGACATGCAAAAGTCTTGAGCATCCCCTCATTCTAATTTTGCTTCCAAAGATCCAAACTTCCTTGTATTTTTAGTGTAGTCCTGAGGATCAGTTCTCCAGGCTTTTTGAAGGACTTTCAAAGACTCCTAGTTTCAGAGGAATGTTTTTAGTTTGTTAAGTCACACAGCGCCCGGGGAGCAGTGTGTGGGGACTGTACCTTGCTCAAGAGGTGTCACTAGCAGTCTTGGGATTCGAACACATGACTTTCTGATCGCAGGGCGAATGCCGTGACCACAGGCCACCAGCTGCCCTAATATAGCTATGGTCCCTGAGCCTGAGCGGTTTCAAAGGAATGGTTTTTGTTTGTTAAGCCACACAGTGACCCATGTATGAATCATTCAGCCAGAACAAAGCACATCTAATTTAAGGCCTGAATCAGTGAAGAAACAGGTGCAGATGATTCCAGATGATCAGGTGGTGATCAGTATACTGGTGGTGCTGAATGCTGAGTGGTTGGAAGACCTTTATTTAGGCATTTGCAGCTTGTTGCAGTAAAACATATGTTCCCATTTCTTTCATTTAATCTACTTAATATGCCAAAGATAAGACAGTTTGACAAGATTAAAATAGTCTTTTTGCAACATGATTCAAAGCAAAATATAAAGAAATGAGGGTGTCTCATGACTGTTGCACAGTACTGTACTTCTTCATACCATCTCCCACCCCAGACGTTGAGGATGTGGAGAGACCACACATGTGTATTACTGCGCTGCGGGTTCCCCCTTCCTTCAGAAACACTTTTGAGACTAAAGCATTTGGCTCTGAGTTCCAGTCTTCACTAATTATAGTGCTAATTATCGCATCGTGCCTCCTCTCTGGAGGCCTGGTAGGGATGGTCCTCCCCTGGGAGCAGCTTTGAACATTTTACCGAAGGAGCCTCCCCTCCACGAGTCTCTCGTGATTTTTCTGGGATGTGCTGTTTTCTAGCCCTTGGGGAGCAGAGGGGATTAGTGAAGGGGCTGATTTGTTAAGTTGTTGCGTGCCCCACTTTCCCAAGGCCTTCTGGGAATTGGAGTTTCCTACATCAAAAGCTGCTGCATGGCCTTCAGCCGAGCTGCTTCTGCGATGTGGAGTTTTCCTTTCCTTTTCATGTCACACTGAAAGGGTTTCTGTCTACTGCTTTGTGTTTTGACTTGCAAAGCTCATTTGTACACCTCAGCCAGGTATATTTTTAGAATCGGGACCAGCTTGTCTCACTCTGCTGGCTGTGCCTCTGGCATGCTACACGGTTCAGCACAAGAACCTGGGGAACATAGGAGCTTCAGCACCAAAGTTTGTGGTACTAAACTGGTGCCGATTCCTGATTGGTCAGTACTGAAATCTGGAGACTTTCCTGGGCAAACGGTGCTGCTATGGCTGTTACCATTTATAACCACCAATATTGTTCAAGTTCCACCTTGAGTACAAATCTGTCCTTTCTTTAGTTGTTTTAAGCCTTTGTCCACCACTCCCCCTCTTTAGTCCTTTCTCCATGGAAGCTCAGAGCATCTCTCTCTCTCTCTCTCTCTCTCTTTCTCTCTTTCTCACACACACACAAACACACAGACAAAAACACGCACATGGCGGAAAATGAAAGCAACAGTTCACCAAAATGTCCACTTTTCTCCTTGCATGGACAATTGGTCTTAAGTGACACATCCTAAGATTTTTGTTCTAGGCCGCTCAGCTCACTCAGCTAGGAACTGACCACCTCTGATGACTCATCAGCAGCATCAGGGTCCTTTGCTGCTCTCTAAAACTCTCTGGAGAAGAACTTGCAGAAGTCAGTGAGGAGTTCTCATGAGTGTTGAGAAACTTTAGAGGTTCTCTGAAAGTTTTGTTGCTGCATCTGCATCTTCTAATGAACAGAATAAGCTGTTCATTAGAAGAAGGGTCAGGACAGGATGAGGCAAGCCTGAGGGGATTGAGAAGGCTTGAAGCATATGGGATATTTAAAGTCAGGTCAGATTTAGGGCTGAAAGGATTATTCGAGTAACTCGAATAATTCGATTTTTTGCCTTGAGGCTTCGTTTAATTCATGTCACCAAAGTCCATCTATTTAAAATGTCTGCTATCTCTCCTGCTGTGTAGACACTGCGCAGCCTCGGTATCACTGTTGTAACTGACACGCATTTCAAAGATTTAAGACAGCGCATTTATTTTGCTCTCTATGGAAATGGTGGAAAATGAAGATCCCGGTGTGCGTAAAAGGCAGAAAATGTCTAAAGTGTGGGACCGAAAATGTCTAAAGTAAGGCGTACAACGTAGTGCAGTGTATACACTGTAAAAAAGACCTGGCCTACCACAACAGTACCTTATGTATGGGGAAGGCGTGTTTTGAGATGAAACTCATCTGTGTGTGTGTGTGTGTGTGTGTGTGTGTGTGTGTATGCACCACGTGCGGGAGGGAGGGAGAGATGAGGAATGATACCTTGGTGCATTTTGCTGCTTCTCTTGCTACATATCATGCCTCGTCACTATCAGCTCATAACACAGCCTACAAATAATTAGAAGTACTACGTTCTAACAAGCATTAGAGTTCATATCAGTTAGGAATCGTAAAAACACATTACCTTGTAGAGGCTCCGAGCCGAAGTACAGTTAACGAGAGGATGCTTTCGGTTCAGGTGCTGCAGTTTTGCATTCTACTGTAACTATCGATCTCATCTGGATACAGTTGGAAACTGAACTGTACTCTTTAAGTTGGATTATTACTAATACTTTATTCTCACATGGGCTAATGCAGGGGGTACACCCCTTTTTTATTAAAATAAAACTAAGGACAAATAGGCTAACCTATGTTTGTAAAGTTGTATTTCATAGTTTTTTTCATGTACATCAAAGGTTCATTAAATGGCCTTAGTTCTGGAGCCAATAAGCCAAAGATTTTAAGGTTTGATATAATAAAGGTGTTGAGTTTGAATAAAAACCTTTTTTGTGAGGAATAACAGCCAATTGCTTGCTCATTTTAAGAGGGCTTTCATGTTGCATAACACTACTGATTTAGTTGTTTAAAAACACAAAATTATGATTTATCCGATTACTCGATTAATTGATGAAAAAATCGACAGAATACTCGAATCCAAAAATATTCAATAGTTGCAGCCCTAGCCAGATTATAAGGCAGATGTAGAGGTTGGCGAAGAGAAGAAAGGTCGAGATTGATTGGAGGGGTACCCAAATGTTGGTGGCTGATTGGAAAGGACCTGAAAAGTTGTTTGTTTGTGCCAGATTGGAATTGTTGAGCAGACTGCAGTAAGACCAGGTTGGTGGGACCAGGTTGGAGGAGTAGGTCCTGCTAGAGTGGATGTTTGAAACCATTTTAGTGAGGGTGGCATTAGTTTAGAGGTGCAGGAAAGGGTTTGGCAGATATGAAAGGTAGGGGTCAGGTTGGCGAGGTAGGTTTGGTTGGACAGATTTTAGAACTGGAAGTAAATAGGTTTAAATAAATTGGAAGAATTTGGACGGAGTATCTGACAGATCCTCAGCTGAGAGACATTTGACTTGCCAAAAGGTCAGTAAAGGAATACGCTGGAAAGCACCATCATCATAATCACCTTAGTCATTGCTGACTAACATGAGTAGATTGGTAAGCTAGATCCAAGTTCCTTTAATATTTTTAAAGGTTTAAAAAAATTGGAAGAGTTTGGATCTGAGAGAATCTCAATTGAGAAACACTTGACTTGCCCAAAAGTCAGTTGAGGAATACCCCTGCAAGTGCCATCATCGTCGTCACCTTAGTCATAGTTGATTAAGAGACAGTAGATTGGTGAACTAGGTCCAGGTTCCTCGAACGTAGGGTGGGTTGGTAGCTCCAAGCTGGATGTCTAACATGAAGGCATTGAGGTAAGTTGGGGCAAGTTGGAGGGCAGGTGAAGGTTGTGATGGTACCTATGATGATGTACATTCAGCAGGTACATATTCATCATCATTGGAGTAATTACACAACACCTGGAGCTAGTCTTACTGCCAGGGAGCTGCAGATGTTCAGCAGAGAAACTCCTCTTGTTTTCCCCAGAGGGAACCTAAAGAACATGCAGCACTTTGTCATGGTTGTGGTGCAATAGGAGTTGAAACGTAGTCACATTGTCTTGTCAGGTGATGTTCACAACTCCTGCTGGGATCCTGCTGAGTAGTCTTCTCAAACTCATCCTGGTTAAGGCGCTCCTTTAATCTCGTGTTTAAGTGATCTTCAAATCTATCTGTAAATGGTGTTCTCTGGTTTGAAGCTTGGAGTGTGAAGGCTCTGTTTTGGGAGATGTCGCCTTCTGGACACTTTTAATGGAATGTTATTAATGTGTAATTTGGCACGAAACACGTTTTCCTCTCCAGTGTTTCTTGTTGATTTATTTACCTAATGTCTCGATGTGTCAGAACCACTTCCCATCTCCTTAATCCCGAAAATCCTGTCTTTCTCTCGCTCTGTATTTTTCTCTCTCTACCCCCCCATTCCTGTTCTAAAGACCTATTTTTGAAGTGGGTTTTTGGTCTCCAGATGAACACTTTCATTTATTTTCTCATAAAGATTTTTTACAAGTGTATATGTGTGTGTGTGTGTGTGTGTGTGTGTGTGTGAGCGAGCAACCTAGTCCCCTTTACCATGCCTGTAGAATTCTCTCTCTCTCTCTCTCTGTGCCTTCTCCCTTTCTTCTCTCTCTCTTTCTTCCCCTCGCTCTCTCTCTTTATCCCTCAATCTGTCTCTCTATCTCTCTCTGTCTCCACCCCTTTCTCTGCCCCCTCTCTTACTTTCTTTCTCTTTTTTCTCTTCTCTCTTTCTCCCTCTCTCTGTTCTAATGACCTATTTTGAGGGTTTTTTGGTGTCTCTTGGTGAACACTTCGGTTATTTTTATAGGTGACTTTTTATCTTTGTTATCCTTTACTGTGCTTGCAGAATTCTCTCTCCCTCTCCTCTTTCTCTTTTCTCTCTCTCTCTCTCTCTCTCTCTCTCTCATGCTCTTAACCTCACTCTCGCTCGTTATCCCTCTATCTTTCCTTCTCTATCTGTCTATTTCTCCCCGTTTATCTCTGCCCCCTTCTTACTCTCTTTCTTCTCTCTCTCTCTGTTCTAATGACCTAAATTTGAGGTTTTTTTGATGTCTCTTGGTGAATACTTTCATTTATTTTCTCAGAAAGATTTTTTTTGCAGGTGACAGATGTGTGTGTGAGAGAGAGACACATCTTTGTTCTCCTTTACCTGCCTGCAGAATTCTCTCTTTCTCTCCACTTTTTCTCTTTCTTCCTGTCCCTCTCTCTCTCTCTCTTCTCCTCTCCCTCTCTCTCTCTCGCTGCAGATGAAATTGGGGCAGATTTTTCTCTCCTCCCACACAGAACCCTCTCACTGTGACAAATCCAGGGGAAAAATGTGCTTATGCTAATTTGGGACACCATATGGCTTCATTTCCTACTGGATGCTGGGCTCATAGAGCAGAGTTGCTGTTTAACCCTTTAAGAGCCAGGTTTTTTTTTTTTTAAATACTGGATTTTGACATCAATATTTCAATTGTGGCTTAAAAGGGGTTAAAGATAGAGACATACTGTGTATTAGAAAAATGTTGGGCATGACCCAAAGTTTATGTGGGGTATAAATATACCTATCCAATTTGCATATTATGATGCCATTATGACGTTTATACATCAAAGTGTTTGATCCAGTCCTGATACACTTCCTCGTTTCTCAAATAAACCCAGCCACCATTATCATCGCTATTTCCCGCCCTTTCCAATAGTCGAGCCCTACCTAACTGTGCAGTTTGAAGTGTCTGGGTGCTTGCACCATGGAGCTATGCTGCTTGGAAGGTCCGTGGTCGATAAAAATAATGGGACAGCTGGGCGAGGTGAACGGTTGTCGGCTAATAACTCCGGATCGCTGTGGGATATTATGGCAAACAAGGGGTCGTTGGAAAGGACTCACCGAGCCCTATCTAAATGTGAAGTTTGACGGGGCTTGGTGCTTGCCCCGCGGAGCTATGCCGCTCCAAAGGTCCAAAGGCGCGCACAGGACCGTAGCGCTGGTTCCCTCCGGAGCAGAGTGTCGTGCCTGGGCTTGTTGGAAAGGTCCCCTGAGACCTATCAGCCTGTGAAGTTTGATGCAGATTGGTGCTTGCCCCGCGGAGCTATGCAGCTCGTAATGCGCTTTGACTGCCTCCGCACCAATGACAGGAGGCTCATTTCCACTGCTATTTACTCGAAACTTTGAAATGGAAGATTGCGTCATTTTGGTCTTAAATCGAAGTACTACATGTCTGCTAACTAGTGATAGGGAATACAAATGCTATACTACAGTCTATTTTATTCATGATGAGGTCTTGTCGCAATTCTGCGACTTTGGCGCTTAAAGGGTTAAACATATACAGTCTGTTTTAATTTTCATCCACAATTCTCATTCAGAATTTTCATCTTGAAAAACTTGGTTGAGCTGTACTTGTCTTGCTTCTCCCCACATTATTTTGCTTCTATAGATACAGACTTTAATTTTTCATGTGGTCTTGAGGAAAAGTTCTGCAGGTTTCCTGAAGGACTTTCAAAGACTCTCAATTTCAAGTCCAGTCCCTGAGCCTGTGAAGAAACAGGTGCAGATGATTCCAGATGATCGGGCGGTGATCAGTATACTGGTGGTGCTGAATGCTGAGTCGATAGAACACCTTTATCTAGGCACCTTGTATCTTTAGACACTTTGCAGCCTGTTGCAGTAAAACCTCTGTTCTCATTTCTTTCCTTTAATCTCCTCAATATTGTCAGAGATAAGACATGTTGACAGGCAGAAAATAGTGTTTTTTCACCAACAGGGAAGTGTGGACGTGTGGCTCAAATGTATTTCCTGTACCTGTACTTAGATCTACTTGTAATATTTGTGTAAATAATCACTAAAAACAGTTCTAATAAATTTCTACAGCATTAAACAGAACTACACAGACTGTTTCTGTGCCTTTAAGATTGAGATATGCAAATGAGCTCTTTTTGTGACTGATATATATGATACATCTGACCACAGCTCATTTACATATATCAGTCCCTACTAAAGCACATCTTCAGCATGAACTGGTGGTGTCAGGCTGATTAAAGCCGAGTAGGGGGATATGTAAATGAACTGGGTTTTGTGACATCATGCGAGCAGTGAAAGCTGTTTTTGCAGCTTCATTTGCATATGCGGACTGGAGAGTGATATATTTTGAAAGCGTGTTTATGTACTAATGACTCCTTTCACTTTTTAAAAGGGTGGGAAAAGTCATTTTTTTCTCACATGGACTCTTTAAAATCTGGCTTCTAAATATAAAATAGCTGGTTATATGATTTTTTGACTTTTAAAACCTGCAGTGCTCACTGCTCTGGTTCTGGGTTTGTTTATAATAAAGCTTTGTGTGTGAAATGAGTGAGAGCTGATTAATGTGTGTTTAGATTCTCTGCTGAGGAACCAGAGGAGCAGTGAGAACAAATCTTCCCACTGTGTTCTCACTTTCACTCTGTCAGTTGTTCTCACGCTGTTAAATATCTAAAAGTTCAGTAAAGATCAACACTCCACTGCTTCTGTGTTGCTAAAAGGGGACAAAGGAGCATGCTAAAATAAAACAAAGGGACATGCTATAATAGAACAAAGGGACATACTGAAAAAGGACAAATGAACATGCTAAAAATAGACAAAGGGACATGCGTTATTCCTTAGAACTTGATTTCCCAATGAAGGTATTGCAGGTGGGCTGCAAGAAGTAATTTACAAAAAATAAATAAATTTTAATTAATGTTCATTTTTTGTAATTAGGTTTAAAATTACCATAAAATATTTACAATGAAATGTATTACTAATACATAGACCAATATAAATAGACTGTTACATAAAACTATACTGTAAATAATAAAACAAAGCCAAGGGATTTTAAATGACATGTCGCTATTCTTTCTTTCCATGCTAATTAATGGAAATGTCAAAATTGATGATCAGCGTTGTGATTAAAGGTCAGGGTGGGCTGTAGAAGATTTTCAGATTTCAGACTGGGCCGCAGTGTTCTTTTTGTTTAGGAACAGCTGCCTTTGAAATAAACAGGCTTTTTGGTGCTGTGCTTTTAAGGTTGATTTATGTGAATGAGCTTTGTTCTGACTGGATACTCTCTACTGCATCTTGTTCAAAAAGTAGTCTGAGGCTCCTTTAACTTCAGCGTGGTGGACAGAGCTAGACCAGTGTGGGCTAGACAGGCAGATATAGGCAAATTGAATGGTTTTTATGACACCACAAAAACAGTGAATTCAAAATGGGGTGTTTTTGGATGTGGACATAAGAATACATGGCACAGTTTGAAACTTAAATGGACATCCCTGAAATGGGTCCTTTAATGTGCACAAATAACATATTTTAGAAAAAAATGGAGGAAAAATTACTGAAGTGTTAAAAATGAATGAATAAAGTAAGACTATGGCGTTCAATCAGCTTCTTGTTACTATGCAGTACTATGTGCTCCCAGCACACATGTTCAGGAATGTATTCATTACAATAACAGTAACACACAGTCATGTCCCCTCTACCAGGTTTGGGCACAGGTGACCTCTCTGACCCTCTGATGACTGGGTCGGGGTCTTGGGCCTGTCCCCACTTTATCCTGTGCAAGTCCCTACTTTGACCTGGGCCGGTCCCCACTTTGTCTTGGGCTGGTACCTGATTTGACCTGGACCAGTTCCCACTTTCTCCTGGGCGAGTCCCCACTTTGTCTTGGGCTGGTACCTGCTTTGACCTGGGTTTTTCAGCGCGTCTCTACGCTGGGTGGAGGGAGGCATGTATATACAGGATGTTGTGTGTGCGTGTGTGTGTTCAGGCTGAAATGAGGGATATTTCCTGTGTGTTATTTATAGAACAGATCCTTTGGTTTCAGCGCAGTGGCCAACCCTGCTGCGGGTGAGGGGCTAAACTACTGGGCCTCTCACAGGCCCCAGTGTAAACACACACATTTTAACACAGACTACTGTAACATAATACATTCATTTTTTCATACACTTTAATCTTGACATCAGGATATAAAGTAGCTCAGTTTACCGCAAACAATAAATCCTTTATTCTTATTAAAATTCTCAATTGTTGCAGTGATTTTATTTTATACAGGAAGTTTTTCCAACCATAACACATCTACAGATAAAACACAATTTATATGACCCTTTTCTACTCTCTCTATCATCTAGAATTAAACAGACTACACATATCTCTCAAAACACGACGAGGCTAAAGTTGGGCATCTTGTAACTCAGCCGGTCCACCTTAAATACAGAAGTGGTGAGATTACACTCTGCCCATGTTGTGTCTCCGAATTCACATAATTTAAAATGTATTAGTTTTGCACTTTATTTTTTTTACACAGTTGCTGCTGCTAAAATGGACATAATACAGCTGTTGCTGCTACCTTTTTCTGAAGTGTGACATAAATTCCTTTGGAATGCCTTTAAATTCTGTGTAGTTGTGTATATTTTTTGCTCTTCTAATAAATAGTTAGTAGTTTATTTATACTGTGATGTAGCCTTACTAACAAACAGTACAATTTCAACAAAAATAATGCTAATATTAAAGTAAAAATGATGTATTATATCGGAATCTGTATC
>JBBPCX010019601.1:0-16981 GCA_037974365.1 Hydrocynus forskahlii | reverse complement strand
ACACACACACATATATATGTATGTATATATATATATATATATATATATATATATATATAGTTTACATATATACATATATATTTAGCTATTTCTCTGTTATTACTAGTGTGGTAGTCTGTTTACTTTATTGACTGATTGATTGTTTGATTTATTTAAATTTGTTCATTTATTTATTTGTTTGCAAGCGTCGCATGGCAACACGGACGGCGTCTTAGAGACACGACTTGCGAAGAGCCCCATCAGTACCTACAAATGTTTTAAAAACAAATGTTTAAAAATTTCTCTGTTACATTTGTGTGCTCGGGTATTTAGTTGAATTGAGATGAGTTACAGCAGACCAACGTTAATTTCGAACTGGTAAGTGTGCAACAAACTCTACAGAACCTTAAATAATACAATGATACTAAATGACACTTTCGTTTTCTCCACAAAGGCACAAAAACAGGGAGGCAGAACCAAAAGATTACGATATCACTGCTGCATGTCGAGATGGACGAAAGAATCTACACAAGTCAACATATAAACATTTTGGGACTTGCACGGATGCGGTAAGTGTTTACGGAGATAAACTGTATGGACAAAAGTACTGGGACACCTGACAATTCCAGCAACAGGGACTTTAAAGACATTGCATACATAAACTTAAAATGGAGTTGGTCCCCCTTTGCAGCTGTGAGAGCTTCCACTCTTCTTGGAAGTATTTCGTGAGATTTTCTGTGGGAATTCCTGCCCATTCATTCTGTAGAGCATTTATGAGCGCAGGCACTGATGTTGGATAAGAAGGCCTGGCTCACCATCCAGTTCATCTCAAAGGTGCTGGATGGAGTTGAGGTCAGGGCTCTGTGCGGCCAGTCAAGTTCTTCAACCCCGAACTCATCCAACCATGTCTTAATGGGCCTAGCTTGAGTCCACTTGCACTCAGCCACAGTCATGTTGGAATAGAAAAGGTTCTATGCCAAACGGAGTCCACAAAGTTAGAAGCATGGTGTTATCCAAAATGTCCTGGTATGCTGAAGCATTAAGACTGCCCTTCAGTGGAAGGAAGGGGCCATCTGAAGGAAGGTGTGCCCCAATACTTTTGTCCAGATAGTTTATAAATTGTTCAGAAATTATATTTGCAGTAATCTGTTGAATGTCATACTTTCAGGGCTGGAGCACAACAACTGAAACCCAAATGTCCCAGTATCTGTTAAAGAAAGAGTATGAGGTCGTGGAAACTCCAAAATCAATGGTGCAAGCCGGGTTCTTCCAGTCTTTGGTACTTGATAGGTATAACAGGCTATCATGACTTCTTCTCTTAAAGGACCCATATCATAGATATATATTTTTGTATGTAACTTTTGTTTTTGTTACTGTGGTTTTCAGACTGACATATGTAAAGGACCTCTGTTCTGACTGTCTGACCTGTATTGTGCCTAATTTTTGTGCATCTATTTACTGGTGTATCTATGTATCTGTTTATCTATCTATCTATCTATACAGAGAAACAGGAAATTTGGGGTGCAAATCCATTCTTCCCCGCCATGCACCAGACTATAATGAAATGTAAGTAAATATTCCATTCTTTGCTACCCTCATATGCCCTCCACAGCAGTACTTCAGTTTTTTTATATGCACTCTTCTTCTCTGTATCCGTCCCATTTACAAATAGTTTGTAGCTTGTGTTGTTACTGTGATGTCCAGTAGAGGGTGATGGTCAGTCAGGCTCACAAAAATTAATGCACTGCCCCACATGAGCCTCAGGTCACCCTACCAAATTATCTGGCTATAGGGGCAAGTCATATGGTGATTTCTGGATCACCTTTGGAATGAGATGGAGGAGCATTTGTGATCCAAAACTAATCATACAGTATCAGTATCTGACCCCACGAATGCTCTCAAAGCTGAACACAATCAATGTTTCAACATCTAACATAAAGACTTTCGAGTTTGTAGGTGTTACTCCAAAGCCGTTTTTAATTAATTCTAACTTTGTAATGAATGGACAGGGCTAAGCTGATGTAGACAAGATAGGAGGCAATATGGAAATGCATTTGTTTTGACATCACAGAACAATTCAAAAATTGTTCTGTTTTTGCTGTACTGGGGAGAGGATGTTCCTTCTTGAAACTTTGTGTTTAAACTTTGTGTTGAAACAGTGTTTAAGCGCTGCATTAAACTGGTGATGGTCAGTAGGGCTCAGAATAATAATGTGCTGGATCATTTGTATAAATATTTGCTGTAATAACAGGTCTACATCTGCTCATAAGTAAATGCATTCATTAAAAAAATACTTACCCGCATAAAGAATAATACCCTCTATAATAAAGAAAATCTATTAAGATGCAGTCAGTCGCATGATATGATTAAGCAGCATCAACATTATTTTTGCTGCCGCTCCCACACATTTTAAAATGTGGGGAAAGTGCTACAGATTTCCAAAAGGTCACAAAGAATTTGGAAAAAGCAAGTTATTCCACTCTTTCTCTCACAGGAGGCCTCTTTCCAAGGCATTTATCCTCCTGATTCTTGCAGGGAAGCGCACCAATTTTCAGCGCTCCCACCAGGAATTTCCCGGTGTGCTTGGTCCGCTGGTCATGTAACAGATCACAAGAGGTCATGCTCGCACACTGAACTCCGCAGAGTTACAGTAGTTGCATCATAATAACAAAAGACAGCTTTTGGCTTCAGGTTTGGATAAACAGTATTAGCCAGAGTTATTGCACTGAAAAAACAGAGAATTTAATCTTGCACTTTTGGTGATGAATATTGTTAGCATAGGCCCAGGCTCCACTCGTGAGTTCAGTAGAGCCTACATGTTATGCATATTCTTATGTAGATATATATATATATATATATACACATATTTGTGCATACAACTGTGTATTCTGTTTTATATAGTTATTTATAGTCAATGAATACACAGTTATGTTTAATTACTTTTTATTTCACTGTTTATATTGTCTGTTTATACATTCTAGTGTATAACACCTATATTTCCCTCCTATGATCAATAAAGTGTCTTAAATTTGATCTCTAATCTTATCTCTTATCCTTCAGGGACTTGTGTACTACTTATGCACTGGATTACCTTGCCCCACGTATTACCACCATGGAGACAGTAAGTACAATATATATGTAGTTATGTTGCTTTTAACTGAGAGGTTTATTTGATTTAGATCTACTTCCAGCTGAGTAATACATCAACATGTCTTTAATGGAATAAATCAATACATCGAAAGATGTCAGACATAATTTCTTATTTGTTTTATCCACAAAGCAGATGAGATAGTGAGTGTATCCTTATTGTAAATTTTTTTCATATAACTGCTCCCATATGTGTAATATGGTCAGTAATTCCCACAGTAGCAGAGTGTCCCGAGCAGGCAGCTTACCTCTTGGCCCTGAAGGACCACATGCGCTTCGCATTAAGACTAGTCCTTGCAAAGTCACTCTTCTTTCTGGGCAGGAAATATAGATATTATGAGAGATACAATAAGAATAGCACTCTCCTGGGTGCTATTCTTTGTTAGTGTTCAAGCATTTCAGAGGCTGTCAGAATTAAGTGCCAGCTTAGGTGAATGTAGGTGATTTTTGACATAGAGCTCATATTAAAAAAAAATGGAAACACACCCCTCAACTTGAAATGTTTAGTTTCGTACTTACATTTATTCTAGCTTACATTTAGTCGTGACTAATTAATTCATTTGTATAATATAAGTTATAACTTATATAAATATTGTTTGTATATAAATATAACTTATATAAGTTTGTGAATATTGTTAAAAATGAATTTGTTGGCTAATTAAATGGCTACTGAATTGTTAAGATGTGAACAAAGTCATTCAGAGTGTTATGATGTTAAAAAGGCCCTTCTATAGGGGAATGCCTGAAGTGTTACATCACAGAAGGTTATTTCACTGAACAGTTATGGACACTCTATCTGATGTCCGGGTCTTTGTTTAATGATAGATTATGAGATGAACACAGTATGGCAAATTTGATTTAACATTACATATAAAAACCCAGAAGACACATAGAGGTTCACATGTTCTTTTGGACAGTAAAGAAAATAGCCTTATCAGTTACTATCACTATTGCTGTAAAGAAGTTGGTAACCTTCTGCAAGAATCGTTTGATATTATTGATATCTCATCATACCTCAAATAAACCAGTATAAGTTAAAAATGGTTAATTTTCTATGCACATATTAGTCAAAAACATGCTCTGCAGAGGTCATGTAAATTATGTATGCAGTGGTTAATACCTACCCAAAGTGGTATTCATGGCAGCCCAAGGCTCAGTGCTGCATGTGGGGATCAAAGACTGGCCCATTAGAAGAAGAGTTAATGCTAGCTGTGATAGAAAGGTGTCAGAACACACAGCGCATTGCAGCTTGCTGCAGACCGGTCAGAGTGCCCATGCTGATCCCTGTCCACCTCCAGAATCACCTATGTGAGGTATGTGAGCATCAGAACGGCACCATAGAGCAATGGAAGAAGGTGGTCTGGTATGATGAATCATGTTTTCTCACATCCTGTGAATGCCCAGGTGCATGTGTATCACTTACCTTTGGAGGATATGGTACCAGGATGCAATATTAGTAGAAGGCAATGTGATACTCAGCTGGAAAGCATTCAGTCGTACCAGTTATGTGGATGTTACTGGGGCATGTACCACCTACCGGAACACTGTTGCAGACTAAGTACACCCCTTCACGGCAATGGTATCCTCTAATGGCAATAGCCTGGGTAAGCAGGATAATGTGTCCTGCCACACTGCAAAAAATGGTTCAAGAATGGTTTAAGAAAGGATTCAAGGTACCCCAGAGTCATCTGTGGAAAGTGCAGGGCACAGGAGTCCAATGGAGGCCTCACCACTCCCCTTTAAAAGCAATTTGCCATGTTTGACAATATCTTTTTACTAATTATATTTATGGTTTTATGTATAGGCCTGTAACAATTAAGCTTGTCTGGTTTAGATGATGTAGAATTGTACTGAAGAAACGTGTGTTTACTAGGCCTGCTTGAAAATGATACAACTATTCTCTCTGTCTCACATCACCGACTTTTTTAGAAGCCAATCAAGGCTGTGACGGACCAGACAGTTGATTTCAGAAGGCGTCAGTCCCACTTCACTGATGTGGCGGGTCATCGGCGTTGGGGTCGTAATACCTGGCAGGACATGAATGAGGCACAGGATAGGGTCCACGGCGTGATGAAGCCACTCTACAGGAACATGTACTCTGCATACCCATAAATGCATTTCCCATAACAAACACAGTGTACACATTTTCAGACAGGTTTCAGTTACTATTGGCTCAAGATTTGGAGGCCTCTACAGATAAATAAACCTGAGGGTGACTGACACTCATCGCATTTATTTATTGTTATTTAATAAAAAAATGCAGTAATTTATTGCTGTGTTTAATTGAAGTACTTTTTTTAAATCATTGTATTATGTGTAATTTTCCATTTTTTTAAATTATGTTACTTTTTCATAATTATTATTGTCTGTTATTTTAAAATTTGTTGACTTATTTAAACAACAAAACAACAACAACAACAGTAAGTATTATTATTATAATTATAGTATTATTATTATAATTATAGTATTATTATTCATTAGTAGTAGTAGCAGTGTTTGTATTATTATGATTATTATTAGCATGATTATTGATAAAAAATAACCTTACCGTTTTACCTGCAACTTGAAGTTGATTCTAATGTACATTTTGCAGACATGTTCACACAGCATAGGCCAGGTCAGTTTTGACATTTGCTCCCTGGCCTCATGAGAACTGACCTCCACATTGGTTTAATAAGTCCATCTCTCAGCTCGCACTCTAAAGTGCCTCCAGCTTCCCTGTTTTACTGCTCCACCTGTTCCTTCTATTATCCTCCATTCATTCAGCAAGGATCATGCTCACCACACACACACACATTATAGGATTCTTTCCACGTTTCTGAAGGGACTTGGGCTCCCCTCAGCACAAAAACTGCCCAGTCAGCACTGGCTTTAACTACACTGAATGGCAAAATCTAAATGAACAGTATGGATTTCTCCTTAATGTTGTACATTTCGATCCATGTCTATCATTTTCCTTATCCAGAGCTGCTGTTGCCATGGCTGATGTGTATCTGTGCATCTCCTAGAGACAGTGACATCATTTTCCTCCGCCAGTTTATGGCTTTTCTTTTTTAAGAGAAGGCCTCATGCCATCACAGTGGAGACAACCGCAAAGGCCTGACTGCCAATTATTGACCCACATAAAGCAAATGGCTCTATATTTTTGGAATGAAGTATCTCTCCTGCGCATGGCTCAACCTAAACGGTTCAAGCTGCTCTCCATCTCTGCATGACTGAATGTTGTCTTAATAAATTACCTCTTAACCATCTAATAGTTTAACAATTTAACACCCATTTCTGCACATTTTTCTCACCTATTATGTTGGTGTTCAACTCATTTTCACATGATGATTTTTCATTCTCACTTTAACCTCTTAGAATCAGAATCAGAAAACTTTTTTGATGGAAATTGCACATTTTAAGACTGCACAGAGACACGTATGACATAAAATACTAAAGACTAAATAAATCGAATAAAAACCCCAGTATGAAATACAGTATGCTGTGTATGCAATAATGGGTATAAACACAATAGCTAAGTGAGATTACTAAAAACACAAGTGGTGGTTGGGAGTATATTACTGCATGTAGTAGAGATCAGTAATATAGTAGAGATCATGTGATATTCACATGGTAAGACAACTGCACAGAGCAAGATATTGCACATAATGATAATGTTCTTTCAGATGATAAGAAAATTGCACGATATTGCATATGGTGGACTATTGCACATAATAGTAAAATAATAATGCAGTGGGTTCTGCCACTTTCATGCTGCATAGAAAATGGAGTGGCCACAACAGACTCATAGAACATCCACAACGTGGTGTTGCAGACTCTTAAAAGAATTGAACTGTTTTAGTTATGGTGCCTTTAAGAATAATGTATGTCTATGTTTTTTGTCCTGATTGGCTGTTCTGTGCTGTGCCTCATTGCTGTTCTGCACTGGCTTGAACCTTATTTTTAACTTCAATGTGAAAGAACTGTAGGCTGAATAGGCTATATATATGTCATTTAGATATAGGGCAGCTGGTGGACTAGTGGTTAGGGAGTTGGCCCTGCAAACAGAGGGTTGTGGTTTAGAATCCCAGCTGCTAGTATCACCACTGAGGTTCCCTTGAGCAAGGTACTGTCCCCACACACGGCGCCCCGGGCGCCCCTCATTGGCGGCAGCTCCCTGCTTCACTTGGTGAAAGGGTTAAATGCAGAGAAAGAATTTCACATTGTTCACACTGTGTGCTGGGCTGTGCTGTGTTCACGTGTGACTATAGGTTTAATAAATTAAACTAAATGTCTTGGTTTTTGTGACACCACAAAAACTGAATTCAAAACACGCTGTTTTTTATTAATTTTCCTAGCTTAATTTTCCTAGATGACCTGCATGAGCTGGGCAGTGAGCTGTGAGTTTTGAAACTTTAACAGTGTTTACGTACTACATCAAAAGGGCCTGTAATATGGGCCCTTTAAATAAACATTTAGGAGACAGGACTCCTTCAGGCAGCTTCCATGAAGTACATACAGCGGTAAAACCAGCTTTAACCCTCAGTGTTTTATTGTACCTGAATCTCAGGTGCAGGACTGTAGTATATTTGCATGCTATATGTTGAGCCACTCTGTATCTCTGTTTGACTGACTGGAATAGTCCTAGACAGAGTCTGGAAATATAAAACACTGTTCATTTCCTCTTCAGTTTTGACTTAGAATGAACTGGGATGCCATTCCTTCCTGGAAAATGTATCACTGAGACATGAATCTTTCTAAACATGAAATCTGAAAGGGGTTTTAATGTTATGGCCTAAATATATCACAAAACATGATGTACATGCAATTTACTTTCTTTTTTAAACTAGAATATCCAGAAATATTTCATACTACACTCAAAAAGAGTGCCTGAAAGGCTCATTTGCATGGTGCCAGTATGAAGAACCAAAGATTACAGAGCCTCCACAGAAGAACAAATCTTAAAGTGACATCGAACCTTTATATTACATAAAGGTTATTAATACCTTCACAAAGTTTTTCCACTCACAGACCTGGTTCGTTAGGGAACTAAACAAAATCTTTATTATCCTTCATTGTTAAATAAATCTATCATATTTAATCTAACATATTACTGTGTACACATTATGTAAGCTGTTGGCTTGAGTCATTTGAGCCAGAACTTTGCAGTTTGAGACTCTTGTTCTACAATTTAGTGCATAATTAGGTGAAATCACTAATGCTTTCATTGTGTCATCTAATTTCCAGAAGTGAGCATTTTACTGAAATGCTGACTGCTGACTCCATAGATACCAGTAAACATGAACTACATCCTAGATTGCTGTGACCAATTACTAACTCTGACGCACAACTTCTGCCCAGTTTCTACCTAGTTTCACAACTTCTTCCCAGTTTCTACCCAGTATCACAACTTCTTCCCAGTTTCTACCCAGTCTCACAACTTCCCAGTTTCTTCGAGGTGTTGTATAAACTCCTCTGGAATTCCAGCAGCTCCCCAGCTGCCCCAGTGCAGTTAAATAATACCACCAACTGGGCCTGGATAGAAAGGAGAATGGTGTTCTTAGCTGGATATAAACAGTCTCTGGAAACTTTAGGGAAGGGCACCCTGGAATGCATGGATGTTAAGGCTAGTGTTGGGCCCACACAGCTCACATGGAACAGCAAAAGTCATATTACATTTTTGACAAGAGCTTTGGATTCACCAGTTAACAATGCATTAATGACCCCTCAATCTTTACATTTTTTTATAATAATATAATAGGCATATATAATAAGAAATAATTTCACGAAAATGGCTTGTAGGTGTTTCTCAATTTCTAAATCACGACACATTTAAATCAGGTTAACCCAATCTCTTTTCAGTGCACTGGGTAATGATGCGTGAACTTGATGGTCTTCAAGTCTTCATGGCCCATCTGTGTCTGACATAAATATATCATGTAATGGTGTCTGAGGTTTATCCGCCTGATGATGTCATGGTTTGGTTTTGGCTTTCAGGACATTAGGGGGTAGTTTGAATGTCACTTGAATATTTAGCATTGCAGCTCGATTAGTCGAAGCAATCAGCACTTGTTTAACATCCTGACAACCTTCTAGTATACAGTCTAGCTCTTCTTATTGGGCTTTGTAAAGAAAAGCTCCGCTCCACCACATGACTAGAATCCAGAAGTATTAAATTAAAGGCACGCGTGTGGTTGCAAGAATAATATTTAACTGAGGTGTAATATAAGACCCCCTATTTCAGTCTCATTTACGTCAACGGTACAAATGACATGTCTAGTTTAAGTAGACACACACTTCTCTCGATACATTCATCCAAGAAAGAATGAGAACAAAAGACAAGAAAAACAAAGGCTTCAACGTGTCCGCCGCTAAAGATTCTGAAGATTCCATTTGAGAGCCGAGCTAAATTTAATCTGCTTTTTATAGAAATGAAATGTCTTTGTAGCCATAGCAACCCGATAGCTGGGACGCTGATGAAAGCCAGCTGCAGAACATAAAGCTGACTATCACTTCTCTTCATTCTCAGAAGTATGCACTTCTGGGCTTTGGCTTCATGGACAGTGTTTCACTTTGGTTTGTATCTTGAACTGACCCTTTCTGCCCCTATTGTAGGCCACAAATCACAAATCATTGGGTAGTAGGTTATAGGCTCGAGGCTCGTCTTCACCACTGATCTGGTTAATTGTGATTTTAGTTGTTTATTTTATAACGAGAACACACTTTTGAACACTTAAATACACAATTACTGTTTATTTGCTGGGTTTAACATTTATGCATGGAGCTATGCAAAAGGTATTGTATAATTTCGATTTTATTTTATATTATTCAGATTTTACATTTTATCTCAGCAAAGAAACTGCAAAATGTTTGCAGAGGATGTATCATATTCGCCTATGTTAACCTAACCCTCACTTTCACTTAGATCAATAAAACACATATTTGGATGAAAAGGTCGCATTTTACTGTAACGTTTTTGGGCATTGGCCAAAGGAAACCCGTATGACTTACAAACAGAAAATATGTTATTAAATAAATTGTGTTTAATATTTCATTCTGAAGTAACCAAAACTGAACCGACACATTCTATTCGACTGACTGTATGTTTAATGCTTAAATGAAATGCTATACTTTTTAAAATTTCCATTGATCTGTATGTTCTCTGAACTTGCCTGAGTACAAATTTTTAAAAGAAATCAACCATGCTTTCATGGATGTTTTATTTTATTTATTTTAAGAGCACAATAAACAGGGAAGAGAGGCATTTCCTCAGGATTTCAGCAATGGGACTACAGATGAACAAAATGATGACAATACAAATTTGGTTGTGAATAAAATGAAGTACATGTTATGACAATACAAATCAGAGTAGCGTTAATGTCCAACTACACAGATGTTTATCTTATTTGACCAATCAAAATAAGTTCTTCTGCATTTGTTCTTTTCATACTAAATAAAATTGGTGGTCATGAAGGGGTTAAATTCATACTTTGATGCAGGATAAGATGAGGGTACTTATTTTATAATAATAATTCAAGCTTTCACACTCCATGTGACATGCTTTGATACGTACATTTCTCCCTGTTTTACTTCAGAATGACTCATAAGAACACAGTGATGACCTTAAATACTGCACTTTAATGATGCACATTACGAAAGTGCAGTATAAAGCAGGTTTATATTATGATGCACATTAGTGTATTAGTGCAAAGCTGGTTTATATTATGATGCATATTAGTGTATTAGTGCAAAGCAGGTTTACATTATGATGCATATTAGTGTATTAGTTCACAGCAGGTTTATAGGTTTATTCCCTATTTTATCTTGGCCCGATTTTATAATAGGCCAGATTGGAGAAGCCTGTTATTATGCAACACATCTATGCACATTACCACCAGGCCTGGTGCTGGGGGGCCCGCCCAGTCCACAGCGCCCTGGCACACCGCTGTGAAGTGCTGCCAGCCAGAGCACAATGAACAGGGAAGAGAGACATCTGCTCAGGATTTCAGCATCCACACATAAGTAATACAGCACTATCTGCATTCCACGCCATTTCATATTCAGAATGCTACCTAAAATTGGTTTGTCCTGATTTCAGTATGATCTTAATTTCCATATTAGAGGTGTGGATCATTTCTGTACCGTTTCTGCCTGCTTTATGCATTTTCAGAGATGTTAAAAGTATATTTATGTAAAAGTAAGACAATTCAGGACAAAAATAAATAAATAAACAAAATGTGCAATAAGAATGGGACAAAAATGAAAATGAGAAGAAAAAGAAAGGAGAGAATTTTTTATGGTTTTGAGATTCATAACAAAGACTATGGTCTATATGCATGTTATTGTTATTGCAAGTATTTACTTTCAATAATACTTCAATAGATTACAAATTACAAAAAATAATGATAGACAAAGGCCCTAGCATGATGCGTCTTTTCAGTCCCAGACATTCAGACAATTGTTTATGATAAATTCTGAATATTCTAGCCATAGATCATCATTTTCCAGGACTCCAGCACCCAAAAGATGTTATAACAACAACACTGAGCAGGGAAGGAAAGGGAAGCTTCATATTTTCTATGCTAAGCCTTCCAGCAACATGATGAATTCTAACAAGTCAGTGAGCGTTAGCCATTAGCGTGTTCTGCAGGCTTACTCTCAGGCAATAGAGGAACAATTTCATATCCTGTTTGGTGTGACTTGGTGGATGCGAGGCTTGAAGCTTTTCTGGCTACCGCGCTGTTCATCATCCACAATCCCTCCATTCCAGCTCTCAGGGCTCCAAAGCCTCCAAGCTGCACACACGCTAGCTGCAGGCCTAAACTCCTCACAGGGAGCTGCTTAAGAAAGAGGCCTTCATGACTGAGGGGAAATTTACAGAAGACCATCCAAATACAGCCCCTGTATGGCAGAGATCGCGGAGAGAGAGAGAGAGAGAGAGAGAGAGAGAGAGAGAGAGATAGAGAGAGAGAGAGAGAGAGAAACCAGTGTTGCACATGTTTTGCTTTGACGGCACACCAGCACTATAAGCAATAAATAAAACCCAGTTGCTTTTTTAACTGCTATGTTTTCCAGAGTTGCTGTGGAGGTCCTTCATCTACTGTATAGGCTTGTACCACAATGAGTGTGGTCACTATTTTTCTTGGTATATAGAATAATAGCAAGTCTCTGAAAATTGTTTAATGATCCAACTGCATAAATCGCACTAAGGGGAAGCAGTAGGTCTGCATTTTACTAAGGCTTTAGGGATGCAGCAATATATACACACACACACACACACACACACAAACTGCATGGTTTTGCTTTATCCAGTATGGTGGCGAATGCATTCAATACACTTTCTGATAAGGAAGGAAATAAACCTGTAAACCTATAAACCAAGTATATTTATGATAGTGTGTCAGGAGTCAGGAGAGGAGATGCTTCATGAATAGAGTCTTCAGGAGGTTTTTGAAGCGGGGAATCACGCATGAGAAGATTCTGGACTGGGTTGCCTTGTGTGTAGGGATGGCAGAGCCAGACCGTGTTCCTTGGAGTAGCGGAGAGAGCGAGAAGGAAAATAAGACTAAATTATATGATTAAGGTAGCTGGATGCAGACCCAGATGCCACTCTGTAGGCATGAGCTGATGACTTGAATTTAACATAAACAGAAAACATAACTGGCTTTGCTCTCTCTGACTGGGTAGGATGGCCCTCTGTTAGCTGAATTTTGTGTTGAGCTGACCACTGATGTTGCACTAGCTCTGATCTGAAAAGGTGCAGCAACACTTCACGTGACTTGGAGGAAGTATACGCGAGTCTTCACCCCGAGTGTTGGTGACATCTGGTGTTCGGGGGAGTCCTACCTAATTGGTGGTGCACACTTAAGCTGTGGAGAAAATTGGGAAAAACGTATAATAATGAATAAATGACAAAAAGTACTATCTGATCCAGATATTTTTTTTCAGATGATTTTTTTTCCCTCCTCCCTCAGAAAATTACAGTCATATTTTGACTTTTAGCATATAGCCTTATTAAACACTTCTTGAAACTTAAAATAATAGATGGTTTGGAGGCATTTACTTGGTTTGGGATCAAAGTTCTCCAGATTCTCTACACTGGGAGAGCATTAGCAGGAAAAGAATGAAAATAAAGCAGATCCCACAAGTTCCCAATTACTTTCACATCAATGATGTCATCAATGATCAGTTTGCATTGATCATATGAACGCGTTATGCAAACATCTAAATTTGTAGAAAGTACAGCCCACTAGAAATCCGCTCATCCTGTGGTCACTTTATACTCATTCAGAGTTTTATCACTAAGAAGATGTGAAACATTATAATTACTTATGTCCCCCTGATGAATACAACCAATCTGATTAGGGTTTTAGCAGCATAACAACACTAAGCGAGAGCTTATATAACACACCAGTCTAACACCCTGACCACAAGCTAATATCTCAGCCACAACACCAACTAACACATTACACACAGTACAATGACGTTACAACACAATACAATGCAATATCTATCAAAACCACACATCTTACTCTTCTCCTAATATCAACACACAGAGATCTTTTCCTTTATCCTTTGTTCACACCAGCTGTACACAAGCACATACACACACACACACACTCTCACACTCTCACACACACACACACACACTCACACACATATGCCTAAAGCTATATGAGCATGGAGCTCATCACCAGTGGGGGATATGCCCAAAGCGTTTTGAGGCAAAACATCTGTGCCCCACATCTCTGATACATCCACAAAAAAATCTGAATAAGAAAAAAATTCAAACAGCAGCTTGTTCAGTGGGAAATTACGCTGACACATCTCCAAAAAAAAAAAGCTGAATTGCAAAAATGGCACCCTAATCAGAACCTCCTTGTTCCCTGTGTGCCAGGATCTTCGCCTTCTGATGATTGTGGTTAGAAAAGCATTAGTAAAAGAATACAAAGAAGACAAACTTTTCCAGTAATTCAGCAATGTTATTCTGCTTCAATATTCGACAATGTTCTTAGTATTTGTTGTTATCTCAACATCTGTGCGTAATTAGTGATCCAGTCTGATATTCTCTTGTAAGTATTACTAAGACTCGGTTTAGTTAGCAACCATTTTTGTTGTACAGGCTAACGTTTTTGAGTCGGACTAATTTGGGAGAGGTCCAAAGCGATTTGCAGTTTCACTCATGTTACAGATGTAGACGAATGTCAGCATTTTTGATGTTCTTCATTTTAAGAAAGAAATCAGAAGAAATCATTTTTATGGAATATAACTATATCATACTGAGTTGTAATAACTCCATAACACCCCACCCTGACCCCCTTATTATATTATTTTCTATTTTAAAACAATAACTAAAAAAATTGCCCCTAACTTTAATTTTAAGGTCCATGTTCTACCTTCTAAGGGTGCATTTACACTTTTTGTATCTTGATGACCAGAGTCAAGAAACTTAAAATGTGTCATTGTCTTTTTAAAGCCTCTCTTGTTTGAACCTTATCAATCTGATTAAATATTGTAATTTAATTTGTTTTTTGTTTTTTTACAGTTGAACTAAAAGCTGCTTTTTTATATGAAATGAGATCTTTCCGAGTGGCAGCGAGGATGATGCAAGAGGAGAGGGAATGTGACAACAGTAACTGCAGTGCAGTTTTCTCATTGTGGTCAATGGGTCATGGAAAGTATCTGCTGAAGCATGGAGGGAAACTACCCTGATTTACACATCCTGATCTGACACATGCAGTTAGTTAACCCGGCATGCAGCTGCTGAAGTGGAGAGAATCGAGCTCTGTGGACTGCCGGTTCGCTCAACCTCCAACATCAATATAGAAACAGGTGTGCAAAGACCCACAGTCATGAGGGCTAGGTAGTACTGGCTATTAAATATGCATCATTTTATATTTATGATTATATTTATTTAATAGGCAGTACTACCGAGCCCTCATGACTGTGTGCCTTTCAGACATGCACACTTTTATATCTCTCTCTATATATACCTATATCTATCCATATATATATATTTTAAATACATTTAATATATAAAATTCAAAGCTTCAAGCTGCTAGCACACATTTTTCCATTTTGTCCACAATGATAACACTGATTGACCAATTATATTAATTGTAAAAGGAGTGAAAAAGATTTTTTCATCCAAACAAGATCCATTACGGTATTCGTGTATAAACATAAGACAACTTAAGACAAATTATTCAGTAAATACTATGAAACAAAGTTGTAAGGTTTTGCGAGTTGTGAGAAACACAGAGAAACCTTTCTCCTTTAACAGTGAACAAATCAGTGTTTCAGTGTCGTGAGACAAAGCTTTGCTGGGTCCAAAGAACAGAGGCCCACTCAGTCTTGACCACATGTAATGGGAGTGTTGTGGAACAAAGCTCTGCTGAGGCCACTCGGCGGGATTAGGAGGTCCTGGGGCCACAAACTCTTCACAGAAACACAACTTGTTTAAAGACAATCACTGAGCCCACTGATGTGTTTACATTCCGCAAGAGTAGCTTAGCACACTCGAGCAAGGCCATTAATGATAATGCCTCACTTTTACACTTGAAAGCAAACAGGACCTGCAGAATGTGTGCTTTTAGTCAGAGACCATTTAAATGGTATGAACATTATACTGCAAGTTCTTTTTTCCCTTCAATTATGAACAAAGCAGGTTCTTTTTACTCCTCCATTCACACCCAACAATAACGGTCCCTTAAAAGGTCCTGGCTTAGACATATGAGTTTTAGTAAAAACCTTCATTTGGTTCAGCACTGTTGTTATAATAAGGACATTATATTATGTGGCAGTACTTCTTCAAACTAATGTTATTTACAGTAATGTTTTTCAGGAACCATCCACTGAGAATTTCTTTAGGGAACACAAAGTGCCATCTGTCCAAACAACTCTGTAATAAATACTTTTATAGGTTTCTAATAACAAGTCTTTCCCTTTGGTACAAGGAAATATGAGAGCATGATGTTATGTTTAATGTGAAGTTTATGTGGAACTGACTGTGATAAAGAACTTTGGTGAATCATTTGGCAGATCACTTGCTTTTAGGGCTGGATCACTACACCAGGCCACTTAAAGCAGACGTGTGCTGTGGTGGTTCTCCACCACCATGCCAGCTTCGGCGTAACGCCCTTGTAAGGCTGCGGTTTGTTCCATGACCTCATCCGAATTGTTACGGGCTCGTAAAGGAGTCACTGAAGTATCACTTCGAGTTATTCTGATAAGATAAAGGAGAGAATGGATCCAAACAAATTGGAGTTTGATGCTAGAGTCAATAAACTTCACTCATTCTTCCTCAAGTCATTAGTGCTCCCAAACTTCTACATGCAATTCTAGTTCATCACATCACCTATGCTGAGTTTCCTAGACATGTTTCAAACCTGAACCGAAAAACCAATAGTGATTCATCATTGAAAATCCTTTTTCATCTAAATGTAGGCTTAATCTGTGTCTGGGATTTGTTCAGCTGTGATTTTTCAGTGAATCATTCCTACAAAAGCGTGAAGGCTCATGGAAATATGCCAGTGATGATCTTGATCATTTTATGACACACTCCATGTGGTTTACATTGAAAAATAAATGAATCTTTGTTCTAGCCTCCGTCTCAGAAATTCCAAAAGTAATACAGTTGAGCTGGTACAGAAACAGATTAGCGCAAAACTTTAGAGATGTATTACTGCACAACATGGGTGGGCAATCCGGCAAAAAGAAGAGGATTTTTTTTTCCTGATGTCTGATATATTGGAACATAAATTACACTTTCATTGTAATTAAGCAGTTTTCTTTTTTAGCAATTTAATGTGGAGGGGGTTGGACAACAGGGCTCTACGTCTTGGCTGTTGTCCTTGGGGGTGGGGGTGTGGGG
>JBBPCX010019561.1:0-16985 GCA_037974365.1 Hydrocynus forskahlii | reverse complement strand
AAATATATAAATTATATACATATATGTACATATTTATATATATATATATATATTTATATATATATATTTAAGGAGTAAATTACTAATTATACTGACAGACATCTAAGCACCTGTATAAGTTTTCTCATGGACAAACATCCTTCAGGCCAGAACTTCTGTGATTACCATAATTGTTGTTTAGATATGGACCAGCAAGATGCATATTTCAGACACTTAAGGTCCCAGATGAAAGGTTAGCATTTCTCATGATGGTCATTGTGCTGTAATGTTAGCTAGCACTCAGAGGCATTTTGGAGACCAAAATAGGAGATACAAACTTACCAAACCGCCGTTTGGACTGGAAAGTTGTGCTAAATATAGGGCAAGATTAGTGATGTAGCTCTTAGAGAGATAACTGTTGCGCTAACATGTCCGAGCACCCCAGTGCTGGTTAATATTTTATCATCCATTGATTCTTGCTTCACTACAAAGTTTTAAATAGTAATATCAGTAAAAGATATTCAGAGGTCAGACTTATTGGACCAACTAACCACTTGGCTGAGTATGTGCAGAATGCATGAAATCTTCAAAGGAAGAGTACTAAGGATTTATTGTAGATTCATATACAGTAGTGGCCGTAGTTGTAGTTTTAAAGCTGCAGTTTATCTTGTGTGCTCTGGACAGCTGCCATTCTCCACCCACGCAGGACCTTGGAGCCTCCCATTCCCATACTGCTGAACTGCCTGCAGGAGGCTTTACCTGCAGAGTCAACTCCAGGTGACCACCAGACAAGAGGTCTTCAACTCCGGACTAATTTTTGTCCAGAGTTTTGGTTACTGGTTATGTTACACTAGATGGCCAAATTCTAGGATAGGAAACAGTATTTTAGGCCCAAAGTTGAAAACCACTGCTGTAGAATAATGTGCCTTGCAAAACCCAATAATAAATCAAACATTCAGTTGAGAAAATATAAATGTTCAAAACAGCATTAAAGACTTAAAGCAACCTGAGTAATTACATGAAAATAACTGAATAGCTTTTGGCAACATAACTATTGCTCCGTTTGGCTCAAATGTTGGCAAATGCACATAACATTTCCTGAAATAAAATACACCAACAGCTAGCTGTGTCACACTAGTGTCACACAATCCACTAGTTGAAACTTTCACCTAAACACATATGAAGTGGAAGATAAACAGAAAATTTCTGTTTTAATTATTTTGAAGTTTAATGTTTCAGTTCAAATATCCTGAAATTAGGGTTGCTTTAGCAATTGATTTTAACTTAATTAAACTTTATTCTCTGAGAAAATAAATGAAAAGATATATTTATTTAAATAATAATAAATAAATAATAATAAATTAAAAAATAGAATAAAAATGACCTGTTTGTTCACATCTTTTACTGTGTATTGCGTGTGAACATTTGCAAAGGACTGATGTAAAATATTGCACATCAGTGTAGTGTGTGTTGGGCTCCATGATATACCTTTAACAACACTGACATATTGAGATTACAGTCTAAGCTTAATATTCAAAAAGCAGTGATGAATCTGAAATGTGGGATTTAATTATTTTCGTGTCGGATTGCCTTTAGTATTTTCATAAGTAATGAAACAAGTGTGTTTGGTTGGAGCCATTGTAGGATAAAGGTTTCAAATAACTATTTCTTTGAGTGCCAGTGACATCCTCTAGTGTGGCGATATACTATATTTACAGTTTACTTGTTTAATCTATCCAGATTTGCTCCATTTCTTTCTCACTGAGAAACACTTTTGTAACATAAATGAGTGCTTAGCAGACAGTGCCCTCTGCTGGCAGGTCTGCTAATCTTCAGGTGCAGGGATTCCACTCCGTTCTTGTGCGTTCTGATTTTCAGTTATCAGTACTCTGCCCCTAATCAACCAAACAAAAACTTATAAACGAGTTGCTCTGCAGGGGATATTAATTGATATTGATATTTTGATTGACAGAAGGTTTGGCTAGGAAAATCAGAAGTTCCGTTTTGGCAAGATTTAGCTGTATGTGGTGATTCTTCAATAATGGGCGTCGCCGCCATTCGGTCTGAGGGGGACGTGTCCCCCTCACATTTCATAATTATTCGTTTGGATCCCCCACATTTAACATAAATAATTCGTTCACGTTGAATCTTGAATCTTTCGCGAAAGAATCCACTCCACTTAATGGCTGCTGAGGGGCAGCATTACATTCTTATGCCTCTTTAGCTTCTTAATTTTCTGTGAGGAAACTTTTAGAGGCAGATGTCTGGTTCCATTGACCACCACTCTAAACAATACTGAGTCTCTCACACCAAACTCACTCTGTGCCTCTCTGTTTATACCTTAAATACTACATGCGCACAGAAAAGTTGCCTTCCAGCAAGACGTGCTCTCAGTCTTAAATTAAATCACTTCAGCCCTTAGAATCCTGAGGATATTTTGCCCGTTTCTGCATTAAAAATCTTTTTCTAAAATCATACCTTAAACAATATGGAATGGACAAGTATCCCATATACGTTTTCACCACAACTTTGCCAATACAAGAAAAACACATTTTTTTTCCCACAAAAATCTGAAAATCCGTTCAGAAAAAATATCTTTAATATAAAACCCCAATACTCAATAAAGCTTTTGGAGAGCTTAATCTTACACACAGACCCACACACACCCACACCACATATTCTGTGCTATCTTACAATCAGAAATAAAAAATATATTTAGTTATTTTTACTTCTAAACAACACCATAAAGTTCCCAAAACGGTACATTTTGAGATTTTTTAAAAAGTTTGAGATTTCTTTTACAATAATTAAAGGAAATGAAATGAAACATAGCTTCCTGTGAAGTTCAGAGCCTTCACTCTGGAACCAAACACACAGAATCTCCAAGAAAGGCATCCTTTTATAAACAATAATTTATTCGTGAAAATGCCCTTATGTCGTATTTATATTCCTTTTAGATTGAGTTCAACTTCATGACTAGCTTGTTCATAATCAGGTATTTATTGTAGATTGTCTGGCGTGATTTTCTTGACATACATTTCCAAGCAGCACAGCGCATTAAACCTCCTGAAGCTTCACTGGAGCAGAGGGTCTATGGATGGAACAGAGGGTCGTGTTTCACTGCAGAAAAGCTGGATGGTGATTGGATAAATGCACCAAAATCGTCACTTCCAGGTAAGCTCAGCTCCTCTGGGAGTGAATGGAGCAGTGGGCGGGCCAGGACGCTGCTGCATGATGATTGGAGGAGCTGTCTAAAGGGTGGAACCCCTTTTTGATTGACAGCATGATTTAAATTAACTCCCGATAGTCTGGAGCGATTCACGCTCAGTCCCAGTGGATCTGCGAGAGAAGTCGTGAGACAACCTGCTGCATGTAATGTTTTTTGCTGGTGATATAAACCATTTCCATTTGTACATAGAATTCTTTAAATAAAAACGTAATTACAGTGTTCTTGAGTTTGCTCCTTGTTTCATATCATTAAAGGAGCTCTTGAAAGGGGAAACCAGCCAGCTAGCAAGCTGTGCATAATATTGTTGACATTATTGTTATTGTAATATTGTTATTTTGGCAAAGCTATTTAATAATCTTCCTCACGATGAGAGACTCAAAATTAAACAACAGGCAGACCAACGTCCAAGACTGATTTGGTGCAAAAATCAAGGAAAAATAACAGGTCTTTTCAGCTCTCCTAGTATGACCAGGTGAACTGGCTGACTGGAAGTGTCAAGTCTGGGCAGGGTCGCTGAACATGCAATCAATGAAGGTCTTCACATTCAGTTGGCAAAACATAAAAAACAATAAAAAAACAGGGTCTTTCTGAACCTTCTAATTCATGTGACTTCCCTGCTGGCCGTCAGGAGCTGGCATTCAGGGGTAATGATGGGAGCAGTGAATCAGCAAATACTGGGAATTACAAGGACTATACAGAAACATGAGCTAAATATGACTCTGTCTTGGCCACACAATTTCAGTCATCAGCTGTGTTTTCTGGTATGCCCCACTCTATCCAAAATGACAATCTCTGCTGTTGCAGCCACTGTTTCTGATCATATCAAAGGTAAATTCAGACTGCTCCCTTTATAGCATGGCAGGTGGATGAAGTATGACAGGGTCACAAACCATTTTCTGAAAAAGGAACAAAGGGCAGAATTTATGTACAAATAATGTAACGAATTTCATGATGTAGGCCTAAAATGAGCTTCCCCTGTTTGAAAGACTACCAGCCGCCACTGGTGCACACTACTGTTTGAGCCACCTTAAGTGTCATGGATGCTGTAGGGGCAGAAGAAAGAAAATTCCTGAAGAAATTTTAAAAATGTGCCTGCCAAATAGAAACAACCTGGAAACCCCTGAGTGTAAGGTCTACAGTGGGGAGCATTTGATCACTGCTTCCAAGGACAATGAAGCTGCCTTAATAAAGAGCATTGCCTCAAATTTCTGAATGTGTTTGATTTTGAACGTAGAAAAAGATCCAGACTTTCACTCCATTTTTCTCCAAGACAAAACTACATAGCAACCACTGACAAGTCCCTAGCAACCACCTCCAACACCATAGCAACTACTTACTAACCACATCCTACAAAATAGCAAGCACCTACTAACACCATAGCAACCACTATGCATACCATAGCAATCACCTAAAACTCGATAGCAACCACAGTCTACAAAGTATCAACCACCTTTTATACCATAGCAACCACCCAGAAACCCCATAGCAACTGCCTAGAAGCTACTTAGCCACTTCCTCCTTTACCACAGCAAGCACCTAGCAACACCCTAGCGACCACCTTGTATACCACAGCACCCGACTAGAATCATCCACCTCCACTTAGCAACCACCTCCTACACGTAGCAACTGCCTTAAAACTACTTTGCAACTGCCTTCTACAACCTAGGAGTGAGCCTCCAACAATTAGTGGCAATAGAGAGTATAAAGGGATGAATGAAAGGCAAGTAAATGAGGAGTGTGTGTCATAACTGATATCATGTATATGATGTGGGCGTTGCCCTGAGGTGCCATATGACACTTTATGGATGTATAGTGAAGAATTAATGAGCATAATTCTCCATTCATTTAAATGTCAACAGAAATGTAATGAAGTGTACTTTGGAAAAAGGGATGAATGAAGGGAAAAGGAAAAGATGAGTGCAGGGCTTGTATGTGTGGGGACGTAGCCTGAGGTTTCATTTGAAGTTTCACATGGTTTGGTCACTGTATGGAGACTGAAAGTTTCTTCTCCTGAAACTGCATACATTTGAATCTGTTTAAAAATGAAAGAAAGTGAATGAGGAAAAGAGGGATGGGCCAAAGGCAAGGGAAAAATGAGTGCTGGCTTATAACCCAAAATGTTTGTGTGTCAGGAACGATGGCCTAAGGTACCACATGAACTTTGGTGGGTTTTGGATTAAGCTTGAGCCACATCCATTCTCTAAGGCATTTCGGCCATCTTTGTTGGTGAGAAGTGTCGCCATGGTAACTCAAAATGGCAACAAAAGTAATACCACACCTCGCTGCTGAGCCGAATGTTTTGATATATAGGTTGCCTGGGTGCACCCACAGTTCGAGTCGCATGAAGTGGCAGAGAAGAAGAATAAATTATAAACCAGAAAGAACATTCCTGAGGAAATTTTGAGATGGGCCTGCCGCACATATGTCCCTGATGAGCTGGTGTTTCTTGTAAAGGGATCAACCTGTGCCATACAAGGATGTATTGGTGGATGTATGGTGAGGTATTAATGAGCAGAAACCATTCATCTAAATGTGTCCAAAAATGTAATTGGAAGCATGTGTGTGTCTGTGTGTGTGTTTGTGTTTGTGTGTTTGAATGTTTAAAGACGTCTGATTCCATTCACCACCACTAAATGTGGTAAAAAGACATCTGGTTCCATAAACTTAAACTATATGCATGGGCGTCATCATCACCATTCAATTAGAGGGGGACGTGACATTTAATAATTATTCGTTTGGACCCCCCCTCACATTTAACATAAATAATTAGTTCACCCAGCGATGTTGAATCTGGAATTTTTCGCGAAAGAATCCACTCCACTTAATCGATAGAAGAATACACACACCACTGGAAATCCGAGCAGCCTGTCTGTGCACTGCCGATTCAAGATTCAATAGGGGTTTCCAAAAACCCCAACCCCCTAAAAGGACGAGACTTTGCATGCACGCAGCAACCCCACCCCCACCCAAACTCCGCCCCTACAACCTAACCCCACCCCAATGCCCAAACCCCGCCCCCATGCATAGACCGAAGCTTCCCCCTCACATTAAAAATGCTTCTGACGCCCCTGACTATATGTGATATAAAGAAGTCTGGTTAAATTCGCTACAACCATGTGTGGTTTTAAGATGTCTGCTTCCATTCATTCTCTTCTCCCGAAATTGCACACATTTCAATGGGGTGAAAAATGAATGGAAGTGAATGGGGGAAAGAGGGATAAGCGAAAGACAAGGAAAAGACGAGTGCAGGTCATCACCGACCGCATTTATGTGTCGCGGGAGTTGGCCTGATGCATCACATGAAGTTTGGTGAGTTTCAGACAAAGCGTGTCCGAGCAGGACGATCCGAAAGTTGAGCCCTATTCATTCTCTACGGCATTTCGGCCATCTCTGTGGGCGTGTAGCATCGACACGGTAATGCGAAATGCTTACAAAAGTAACACCTCGCGCTGATGAGCCGAACGTTTTGATATATAGGTTGCCTGGGTGCGCGCGACGGTTCGGGCTGCATTAATTGCGACGAAAGAATAATAAATAATAATTAGAAAAAACAAAATTCCTGAAGAAATTTTAAAAGGGACTGCTGCCAAGACACCACCTGCAGACTCCATACCAACCATCTCCTACATCGCATTAGCAAAGCTCCATTAATGGAGCGCTAGCATTAATATAGTGCAAGCATTAACATAGCACTAGCATTACTATAGCGCTAGTATTAGCATTAGCATAGCACTAACATTAACATAGTGAGAACATTAGCACTAACATAGCGCTAGCATTAACATTAACATAATGCTAGCATTAGCATAGCGCTAGCATTAACATTAACATAACACTAGCATTCATTAACATAGTGGTATCATTAGCATAGTGCTAGCATTACCATTCACATAGCGCTAGCATTAACATAGCACTAGCATTAGCATAGCGCTAGCATTAACATTAACATAGCGCTAGCATTACCATTAGCATAGTATCAGCATTATCATTAGCATGGCATTAGAATTAGCTTAGCATTAACATTAGCATAGCGCTAGCATTAGCATAGCACTAGCATTAGCATAGCGCTACCATTATCATAGAATTAGCGTGGGCGTGTGTGTGTGTGTGTGTATGTGTTCGTGGACCAATGCGATTGTCCACATTGTTTTGTATTACAGCTCTGTCCCAATACTTTTGTCCATATTGTTCATTTTAAACATGTGTGTCATTGGGGGTGTGACCTGAGAAATCATATGAAGTTTCATAAGGTTCGGTCACTGTAGGTGTCTTCTCCCGAAACTGCATTCATTTCAATGAGGTGCAAATTGAATGTAAGTGAATGGGGGAAAAAGGGATGAGAGAAAGACAAGGAAAAGACAAGTGCAGGTCATCACCAACTGCATTTGTGTGTTGGGGGAGTTGGCCTGATGCGTCACATGAAGTTTGGTGAGTTTCGGACAAAGCGTGTCCGAGCAGGATGATCCGAAATTTGAGCCCTATTCATTCTCTATGGGATTTCGGCCATCTTTGTGGGCGTGTAGCGTCGCCACGGTAACGCGAAACGCTCATAAAAGTAATACCACACCTCGCACTGATGAGCCAAACTATTTGATATATACGTTGCCTGGGTGCACGCCACGGTTCGGGCCGCATTAAGTGCGACTGAAGAATAATAATAAAGAAAGAAACTGAGGTGAATAACAAGAAGCGTTGCTCCCATTCATTTTAATGGGGCAGTCCCTTAACTAGAAAAAACTAAATTCCTGAAGAAATTTTAAAAGGGACTGCCGCCAAGACACCACCTGCAGACTCCATAACAACCATCTCCTACATCGCATAAGCGAAGCGCTAGTATTAACATAGCATTAACATTAATGGAGTGCTAGCATTAGTATAGCGCTAGCATTAACATAGCACTTGCATTACTATAGCACTAGTATTAGCATTAACATAGTGCTAGATTTAAGATTACCATAGAGCTAGCATTAACATAGAATTAACATGAACATAGTGCTAGCATTATTATAGCACTAGCATTAACATAGCGCTAGTATTATTTTTAACATAGCGCTTGCAGTAATATAGCACTAACATTCGTATAACGCTAGTTTTAGCATTACACAAGCATTAACATTAACATAGCGCTAGCATTACCATAATGCTAGCATTAATATTAACATTAGCATTGTGCTAGAATTACTATAGCGCTAGTATTAGCATTACCATAGCGCTAGCTTTAGTATAGCAATAGCATTAGCATAGCACTAGCATTAGTATATAGCGCTAGCATTAGCATAGCAGTAGCATTAACATAGCGCTAGCATTACCATTAGCATAGCGCTAGCATTAACATTAGCATAACACTAGCATTAGCATAGCGCTAGCATTAACATTACCATAGAGCTAGCGTTAACATATCATTAACATTAACATAGTGCTAGCATTAATATAGCGCTAACAGTAGCATAGCGCAAGCATTATTATAGCACTAGCATTAGTTTAAACATAGTGCTAGCATTACAGTAGCACTAGCATTACCATTAATATAGCGCTAGTGTTAACATAACATTAACATTAACATTGCGCTAGCACTAGTATAGTGCTAACATTAGCATAGTACTAGCATTACAATAGTGCTAGCATTGACATTAGCATAGGGCTAGCATTTACATAGCGCTAGCATTAATAACATAGCATTAGCATTAACATTAGCATGGTATTAGAATTAGCTTACCATTAGCATAGCAGTAGCATTACCATTAATGTAGCGCTACCATTAACATAGTGCTAGCATTAACATAGCGCTAGCATTAGCATAGTGGTAGCATTAGCAAAACGCTAGCATTAGCATTGCGCTAGCATTAACATTAGCATACCGCTAGCATGAACATTACCATAGCATCAGCATTAACATTAGCAGGGCATTATTATTAACTTAGCATTAACATTAGCATAGCGCTAGCATTACTATAGCGCTAGCATTACTATAGCGCTAGCATTAGCATAGCATTAGCGTGGGCATGTGTGTGTGTGTGTGTCTGTGCGTGTTTGTATGTGTTGGTGGACCAATGCATTTGTCCACATTGTTTTGTATTACAGCTCTGTCCCAATACTTTTGTCCATATTGTGCCCCTTCTCCGTAGACAGCAATCTGTCCACAGTTTGTGGTATTACCCATTAAGTGAGTGCCATTCATTTGATTAGAACACATGGTGTGATTGAAACTCTTTGCACTCATGTTCAGATGCACGGGGAAAGGGAAAGAAGAGAATGTTTTACTGTAAAATCAATCCAGAACCATTTATCGTAACTGCTGTTGCGAAGCCCAGTTCCGTATGGATTTGTGTTATTTATCACTATTTGTGAGGCCTGATAACCTACACCGCCGAATGAGGCCGCGCACTTAGAGATCTATTCATTGGTTTAGCATATATGGTCGGGCCTTCAGAGTGTTGTGGCATGTGTGAACAGACATAGCAATTTGAATTATTTGAGGCTTTTACCACATCATGTACATAGTGATACCAGTAGTTATACATAAATGGATGAGAATTATTGGGTTTAAAAGGTTTCAGATGTGAGCCATCATGGGTCCATTTCTTCTGATGTCCCCCTCCCTCGTCCACCTTGACCTCTGGCCACAGGAGCAGTCCCATTACCAGGAGAGCCAACAGCCCCCTTGTGATGAGAGTAGCCTTTTGGGGAGCCATGCTAAGGTGGGTAGCAGCTCAGTTGGTTTCTTCACCGGGTTGAGAGGTCAGTACCCTATTGGTTGCCGCCCCTTTGTAGCGGACTTCTGCTGCTACTCCGTCGGTTGATTTGGCTCCTGTAAACGTTTGACTACCTTACAGTGGCTCCTGTGGATTCAAGACGGTCTCTCAGCGATTTTTACTGCAGTGGGGGTCGTGAGGAGCACTTGGTAGGGGCCGTCCCACTTGGGTGAACTCCAATCCTTCCTCTGGCGCACCTTAATCAGGACCCAGTCGCCAGGCTTGAGGTCACCCTGTAAAATAGGAGCAGAATTTACTGGTAGACTACTGGATTTCTGCACTTATCTAGTTTTTAGCATTTTGTTCATCCATTCTGCAAGTGTCGTCTCTCTCTGTGCTTTTGTAATATCATTTGTTTCAGCTGGTAGGGGAAAGGGTCTCCCGTGCATCTCAAAGGGTGTGAGGCCTGTTGTGGTGGGTGTAATCCTCATCCACAACTTAACTAGTGATAAGCACTCTGGCCATGGCCTTCCCATTTCTTCCATTGTCTTCCTTAATCTATTTTTTATTGTGCCGTTGGTTCTTTCCACCAGCCCTGCACTCTGTGGATGATATGAGCAATGTTTTTTTAATTGGAAACCCAAAACCTCCGAACACAGATTCATGATCTGGTTTACAAAATGGGTTCCATTGTCTGATCTAATGGTCTGAGGGATGCCGTAGGTGGGGAAGTAACTGCCCACCAGCCATTTTGCCACCGTCAAGGCATCACAGTGTTTTACTGGGTATATTTCAACCCATTTTGAAAATGTGTCTATAATCACTAAACAATATTTCTTCCCGTGACCATGACAGTTCTATGAATCATTTGAAATGGATGTTCTGCTGTTGGGAATTGCCCTCTCTTTGGTCTCATATTTTCTTGTGGGTTGTGTTTGCAACAGATAATGCATGATCTGCAAAAATGTTTTGCGTAATCTGAAAAGTTGATGGCATAATAGTGTTGGTTTGTTATGTGTACCATCCCTCCTGATGAGACATGAGTGTTACCATGGCTCACTAATGCTGCTGTTTTATATTTGGGAAGAATGGGCTTGCCGTTCATTTGGTACACGCCATCAGTTTGTACTGCCCCTCTAGCTGTCCAAGTTTTAATTTCAGTCAATGATGCAGAGTTTTGTGAGTCTTTGAGTACGTCCGTGTCAATTAAAAATAAATCTGTCATTTTGAGTGAGGGCTGCTTCTGTGCCGCAGCTTTTGCTGTGATATCAGCAAAGGTGTTCCCTGCAGTCACCATTGTATCATCAGTTTGATGTGCTTTGCATTTGCAGAGTGCCAGAGCAGATGGGAATTGCACAGCTTCGAGCAAATGCAATAAAAGGTTTGTGTGAGTCAGTGGGGTGCCCTGAGACGTTTTAAAACCTCTGTTTTTCCTAACTTTCGCATGATGGTGCACAGCTCCAAAAACATATTGACTATCTGAGTATATGGTTAATGCCGTGCCTTTATGGAGCTCACATGCACGGACAACGGCATATGGTTCTGCCACCTGGGCAGAACAGGTATGTGGCAGTGCTTCAGCCTCAAGCACTGTATCTATGGTGGTAACAGCATAGCCTGCTCGGTTTTTTCCCATGCCATCCTTTGATGCTGAACCGTCAACAAATACTACTATGGAGGTAGGCAGTGGGGTTTGAGAAATGTCATTTTGAGGTTTCATTTCTTCCTCCACCAGTCTTGCATGAATGTGGTGTTCCGTCAGTGTCTGTGGGCAGCAATGTGCTTGGGTTTAAAGGGCCACATCTTTGCAATGTGATATTGGGCTGTGACAGTAAAAGTGAAACCAGAGTCAAGTGTCTAGCATGTGTCAGAAAAGGAAGTGGGGTTTTAAGCAATATTAAGGAAACTGAGTGGGGCACATTTAGTGTGAGTGGGTGACAGAGCACCAATTCAGCTGACAGTTTCACAGCTTCTGCTGCAGCTGCACATGCTTGTAGGCAGTGGGGAAATCCAACTGCCACCGCATCTAATCTCTTAGAATAGAACGCCAGGGGTCTCTGTTTTGCCCCCAAAAGGCTGGGTAAGTATAGCCTTCATGAAGCCATTTTCAGCATCGACGCAAAGTGTGAAAGGTTGGGTATAGTCAGGTAGCGCTAGCACTACATTGGTTTGTAGCAGTCGTTTGAGATTAGTGAAAGCTGCTTCCCCTTCGCGGGTCCAGATAATGTTATCTCTTAGTGCCATGTCTCTGCCATATATTAGTGACTGGAGGGGTTGTACTATGGCCGCATAATCTGGGAGCCATTCTCTACAGTAATTACAAAGGCCTAAAAAGGACATCATTTGCTGTTTCGTGGTTTGGGCGTATTTTGGATGGCCTGTTTTCTAGATGGTAGCAGTGAGCGTCCTTCTTGTGAAAGTTTGTGCCCAAGGTAGATGACTTCAGTTTTGCATTATTGTATCTTGCGTTTGGATGCCTTATGCCCTGTGTCGTGCAAATGATGCAGAACAGTCAATGTCGTGGCTTTACAGTGTTGTTCGGTGTCTGACGCTATTAGTACATCATCCACGTACAGTAATATTTGGCTGTGATGTGGTATCGGACAGGTGGACATGGAATGTCTGAGAGCTTGTGTGTATACGTGTGGGCTTTCAGAAAACCCTTGTGGAAGCCTGGTATAGGTGTATTTCTGGCCTTTAAACGTAAACCCAAACAGGTGTTGTGAATCAGGGTGTAGTGGTACTGAGAAAAATGCATTACTCAGATCCACTACTGAGAAATATTTTTTCTCTGGTGTGAGTGAATTGAGTAAAGTGTGAGGGTTTGGAATGTCCGGTGTGGCGTGTTGCACTATTTCATTAATAGGTCTTAAGTCTTGTACCATTCGCCACTGTCCTGTGTGCGCCTTTTGCACAGGGAAAATGGGTGTGTTACACGTGACTTCGGGTGCTTTTCTCAATATTCCTGAAGCTGGCATGTCTTGTATTACTGGGGTAATGCCTTGTTCAGCTTCTGGTTTCAGTGGGTATTGGCGGACCACAGGGCGTTGGTTCGACTTCAAGGTCACTTTATAAGGTGGAAAACCTTTTATCAGGCCCACGTCAGTGGGTGATGTGGACCAGAGTCCCTTCGGGACCTTTTCCAAATCTGGGTGTTCAGTTGCTTCAGCTATGAGCAAGTCTTGTCATTTCCGCTCATCTAAGTGTGTTGAGGGTTGAGCCTTAACTCTCCAACCCAAAAAGAATTTCCAAACTCCTGTTTTCTCGTTTAACTGCCAGCCCGTATCTAGATCTGGGTGATGGTGAGTATGGGGTTGGTGTCCTATGGACTTTTGTGTTGCCACGTAACATGCTAGGGCTTTCCACTCCGTGTGGGGTGGTTTGGATAGTGACACGTGAGGCACGTGTTTTGGATCCAGCAGTACAGAGGCTGCTGACTCACCAGTGGTGGGATTGACATACAGGTATTCTAATGTGATTACCTGCTGCCCTGCCCTATGGAACTTTTTGTCAAACTCATAATCTGGGCCAGGTGCAAATTTGTACCACATGATGATGTGGAGGTCACTGTCAGGCATAAATTGCGCTGCAGCCTTTTGTTTTTCTCTCGTCTTGCATAGCAGTTCACGTGCTTGTGGCGTTGGGCCAAAATCTAAGGTCCAATAATAATAAGGAACAGTTGGATTGTACACCACCATGGTGTCGTTTTGTTCGCTCTGCATTATGGCTTTCATGCCATTAGAGGTAGGTATTATACTAATACCGAACGCCTTCATGAGATCTCTGCCTAGCAGGTTTACTGGGCATTGCGAGCTTATTAGAACTTGTGCTTTACGCACTACGCCCGTCTCATCATCTTTTACAGTCACAGGGTTCGTTAAATAGTGGGTTTCAGCTGTTCCGCCAGCATTGCGCACAAACACCTTTGTGTTTGAGTATGCTACTTTAGGTGGAGGTGATTTTAGCACCGTCCGACAGGCACCTGAGTCACACAGACAGTCATATACTTTTTCATTTATGACGAAACGTCTGTAAGGTAATTCTGAGGCTTGTTTGAGCGCTAGAAGCTCGAGTGCTGCTTGTATGTCTACTTCCTCAACCTCCGCTTCCTCTCTGCTGAGGGGGTGTGTTTGTGGGGGTGGAGGAAGTGACACTAGCTGGCTATTTTTGAGTCATACATCGTTTTCAGTGGAATTTGGATTGTCAACGCGCTTTGTTCTGCATTCTCTGGCTCTGTGACCTGGCTTCCCACATCGCCAACATCTGTCGTCATAGGGTTGGTTCCCTTGGCCGCCTCCCCTGCCTCAGCCCCTCCCTCTGAAACCTCCTCTGCCTCTAGAACCTCCTCTGTCTCTAGAACCTCCTCTGTCTCTGGGACCCGAGTGGTGAGCTGCCACTAGTTCAGCGGGCACCACAAAGGTGGTGGCCTTGCCTTTCTGCTTAGTTTTATGTGCGTGTTCGGCGAATTCTAAAGCCTGTTGCACTGATCCGGTATCTTGGTGTACCCAGTGTTTATCTATATAATTCCTAAACTCGGGTCTTAAACCGTTTAGGAATGCTCTTTTCAGTTGTTGTTGACATACCCCTTCATCACTGTTATCCTGGGGAATGCCTGAATTACTTCTAAAAACTGGTCTTAACCTGTCCAAAAAGTCGTGTGGCTTCTCATCGTCCTTTTGTTTGCATTGTGCAATTTTACCGTAATCCGCCCTTCTCTGAAATTGTATATTAATCCGGTCCCTGAGTTGCTGTAAACTCTGTGTTAGATCTGGCGAATCATGTGTTAGGGGGCGTCCTTGGGTATTGTGTCCAGTAAAATCTCCAGATACCCTGACCCACCTATTGTCACAGCGCCAGCTGCCCCGCGCTCCCTCGTGGCGCGGTGGTGGCGCCATGACTGGTAGTGTGTCCTCCTCCTCCGACCAGGACCAGCCCGGGAGAGCCCCGTATCTCCACGAGTTCCAGAGAGTCATGACAGCCGAAGGTTTTTCCTTCACCGTGGTTTTATTCAAATCCATAAATAAAGCACTGGTACATACATGAATGCACCTTAACATTTAGACGTACCATAACCCCATTAATGCCCGCACCCCGAACAGAAAGACAAGACAGACTTTATACAGAAACAGGGACTGGGAGAACCAATAGGAAAACAGACAGAACACAGGACACGTGAATTCATTAATCAACCGGGACAAGGGGCAGGTGGAACTTATAATAAACAGAACCGCGGAGCAGGTGACACAGAACACAGGGCACATGCATAACATGAAACAGGGGTGACCCCTACTGGCCACCCCAGGGAACAAAAACCGGACACAGACAAAACCAAAAACACCCCCGTGACACCTATGGCCAAACAATTGTCTTAAGCATTGAAGCATTTCTCTGCCATTCAAATGGAAACTGGCTTGGAGCTCTAATATGGCTCTCCAGAATTCGTCTGTTCCCTCCTCCACGGGGGGACCCCTTTTAGGGTTAGGGTTAGGGTTAGGGTTAGGGTCCTATCTTCAGCTGTCCACAGTCTATACACTAATATAGTTTGGTCTCCATTGTCCCCTGGATTAGGATTTGCAACTTCTACCAGAGGGAATAATTTTTCGTCTTCACCACTGGTTAGACCGTCGGCTGTCTCACCAGTCGGATGGAATTTTATTTTATGTGTTTCTAAATCTCCCCTTGGGTATAGGAAAGGATTTTTGTTTCTGGTTATCATTGGATGATGGGGGGAATCTGGTCTTAGAGACGCTATCGAAGTAGGGTGTGGTGTCAATGCTTTAGGTGCCTGCGGGCTCGGAGACGGCGGAGGGATTTGCTGTGGTTGCGGTGTTTTTTTAGATAAACCTATACTTTCCTCATCCTGGTTGACCATTGCCGCCACCACGAGTTTTTCCTTCTTCTTTTTGTCTTTTTCCTGCCTGTTTATGTCACGTAACTTACTTTGTTCCAACCATTTCTTAGACAGTTTATATTCTAATTTGCGCTTTTCTAACTTCCCTTTATCCTTTGTACATGTCATTTCCAATTTCAAATCAATCTGTAACTTCTGAACATCCGCTGTACGGACGCAGCCGGAAAAATTATGCTTTTTCCTCCATCTACGCTGACTTACTAGCCCTGCGCCTTCCACATGGCCTTCCATAAACTTTTCATCTCCCTCCAAGGTCAACTTGCTTTGTTTCTGTCCCATCTTGGCTTGTTACATTCCTGAGAGGAAGTTCTCTGATATGAGACTGAGAAGAGGACACTAACACGGCCTTCTACTGCACACTATTTGTGCAGCGGTGTTAGTTTTCAGGGATGAAACCCATCCTTGATCCCTCAGTCAGCAGTACGTCTTTCCGCTCAGGCAAAATAAAATAACAGGACTAGTGGAATTTCCTAAAATTCATAAAAATTTTGGCCAACTCTAACCTATCGTCAATGACATTTAACAACTCCTTTTATCCTATTTCCTTACGGCAAAATATAACCAACGTCTCACCTCTGATGATCAACTTGTAAATCAGGATCAGGACCCGTCGGACACGACCGGAATGTCGGGTGCGGTTCTAACCACCGGCCTGGACACGAATTCACGCTCCAGGTCTTTTCAGCCGTCCTGGACAAGCGGCTGTTGACAGACTTCGGTGTCGCTTCTCCCGGTGTTCAGATGATGCCCTCAGGATCGTTGATCCAAAGAACCACTAGTGTGATCCGGCTCGAAGGACCAAGTTTTATGTTGGGGAGAAGGATCAGTTCTGCACAACCGTTGTGTGTGTGTGTGTGTGTGTGAGAGAGAGAGAGAGAGAGAGAGAGAGAATATGTGTGTGTGTGTGTGAGAGAGAGAGAGAGAGAGAGAGAGAATATGTTATGTAGGCTGCTGACTTGGAAAAACCTTGAAAACCTGGTACAAGCAGATTCTAAAAAGTGGAAAATAACAGGCATGTGCAGAAGTTATACTAGCATGAAAGTACACGTGAATGATAAGCAATAAGTATAAATTCAATCTAACAGGGGGTGTGGCCAGAGAACTCATATGAAGTTTCATAAGGTTCGGTCACTGTATGGAGCCTGTAGGTCTCTTCTCCTGAAACTGCATTCAT
>JBBPCX010019550.1:0-16987 GCA_037974365.1 Hydrocynus forskahlii | reverse complement strand
ATTATCTTGCCTAGAAGTTCGTTTCTCCTGTCATTCATAAGAATATCAATAATTAATTACATACTAAACTAATAATAAGCTAATAGGAAACTCCATTAGTAGTGCGCGTGTGTTGGTACGGTCTGGGGGAAGCATGGGGCCCAAAAAGATTTTCTTTCAGGGGGCCCAAAATTGCTAGCTACGCCCCTGTTCATAATCGCCTATAAATGACAAGATATTCACCAAATATTACTCAGTAACTACTGTGCACTGTGAGATCATAACTAAGAAATATTGCGGAATGCCAGTTATTTACAGGGTAACAAATATGAATAATTCAGAAACATACTTGAATTATAAGGTAATCACTAAACATTATTCAGTAACTTTTATGGATTTTAACCATTATCGTTGGCAATTAATATCTCAAACAATACCATGTGGAATCATTAAGTAAATTATATAAATTACAAGGTGACCACTATGAATTACTCAGTAATTCGCAGCAAATTTCAAGGTAACTGCCATGGATCATTTAGTAATACATATGAATTCCAAACCATTCAGAAAGTCATATAAAAATAATCACTTAGTATTATTCAGAAATAATTTAATTTTTGAGGCCGCAAATTGTGCGATTATGAGCACACCTACATCTTGGCACTTTTACTTAATTTCTTAATATGATTATAAGGTAACCACTATGAATCATCCAGTAACTCACGTGAATTAAAAGGTAATCACTATGAATCATTCAGTAACTCATATGAATTATAAGGTAACAACTATCATTCAGTAATTTATATGAATTACAAACTATTCAGTAACTCATATAGAGGTAATCACTCAGTATCAAAAATAACTCAAGGTAACCACTAAACCACTATGAACCACTATCATTCAGTAACTCCTATGAATTACAAGGTAACCACTAAAAAACATTCCATAATTCATATGTTTTATAAGCTTTCCACTATGGATCAGTCAATAACTAATATAAATTTTTAAAAAGTAACCACAAGGAATCTTTCAGTAACGCACATGTATTAAATGATAATCACTTTGAATCAGCCAGCAACTCACATGATTCACAAGGTAACCATTATGAATCATTCAGCAACACTACCCATCATTCACTAAATTCATTCAGAAACTAATATAAAGTACAAGGTAAACACTAGAAATAATTAAATGACTAATATGAATGAATAACCATCATGAATCACTCATTATTAATCAGAAACCAAAAAAACCTGAGGTGGCCAGAAATTTTGCAGTTTTAAACACACTTACATCAAACGTATTTCTGGCACTTTAAATTAACATTTTAATATCCATATAATACATAACTTTTTTCCCAACTACCAGTAAAAACGGGCTGCGCGTGCGGGACCGAACTCACCTGCGCGTGAACCAGCTTCCACAGCAGCACGAGGCTGAGCAGAAGTGTGTTTCTCATGTTTCTGCCGAGCTGTTGTCACTTAGCTCCCAGTGTCCAGAACGCATGGCCCGGTGTGGAGATCTACTCCATCAGGTGTGAGGAAGCGCGCGCGAGGAGCCGTTCCTCTGGACCACTTTGCTCATTTGTCGTTGAGGAGTCTTCCCCCCACGTGGCAGCCTCGCGGGGCTGCACCAGGAGAACTTCCAAGAATGCGCGTCCAGCCTGTGTTTTCCCACTATAGTAGAAAGGGGCGTATCACGACATCCAATCACGACATCCAATCCCGACCAGCGCGACCAAAACACAAACATCTGCAGAACATCTGCACAGGAAGTGCTGCAGATAATGAGCTGTCCGTGGTGCTGAAACCCCTTCCAGCCGCGCGGAACCGACAAGGTTCACTTCCACGCGAGCTCTGCGGCGGCACGTAAATAAATAGATAAACAAATAAAGGAGGGGAAGTGGAAGACGTTGGAGAAGTGTGTGACTGTGGTGTTAATAAGAGATAATGAAAGGGAACGCGCGGCAGCAGATCTCCCCGGGCGCGCGCGGATGAATCACGCTCGGAGGAGCGCGCGACTCGCGACTGGCCCTCCTGAGACGCGCGTGCAGCCCGTCTTGCGCGTGTCCTGCTCATGTTCGGTCAGGCAGCCCAGATCCTTCACGGAACGCTTCACAGAACTGGCATAGTCTGTAACAGGTGGAAGATCATGACTACTGCACTGATTAGTGACTAATGAACCGATTCATGACAATGAACTGATTACTGAATAGTGAACTGATTATTGAATGGTGAACTGATTACTGACTAGTGAACTGATTGATGAGTAGTGAACTGACTGATGACTAGTTAACTGATTAATGAATGCTATTCTGATTACTGAATAGTGAACTGATTATTGAACAGTGAACTGATTATTGACTAGTGAACTGACTGATGAGTAGTGAACTGACTGACGACTAGTTAACTGATTAATGAATGTTATACTAATTACTGATTCGTGAACTGATTATTGAACAGTGAACTGATTGATGAGTAGTGAACTGATGACTAAATGGTAAACTGATTATAGACTAATGACCCGATTATTGACCAGTAAACTGACAACTGACAAGTGACCTGACTAAAAACTAGTAAACTGATTGGCGACTAGTGATTTGATTAATGATTAGTAAACTGATTACTGAATATTGAACTGACTGATGACTGGTGAACTGATTATTGACTATTCAATTATCAGTTCACTAGTCAATAATCAGTTCACTGTGAACTGATTACTGAATAGTGAATCGATTACTGAATATTGAGCTGATTACTGAATAGTGAAGTGATTACTGAATATTGAACTGATTATTGAATAGTGAAGTGATTACTGAATATTGAACTGATTGATGATTAGTGAACTGGTTATTGACTAGTCAATAATCAGTTCACTAGTCATCAATCAGGTCACACTTCAGTAAACTGATTTATGACTATTGAACTGATTATTGAATGGTGAACTTACTAATTCAAAAGTTCATAATGACTAGCGAACTGATGTTGAATAGTGGGCTGATTCATGAATCATCAACTGATTTATAACTAATGAAATGATTAATGAATGGTGAACTGAATCATGACTGGGGTAATGCGTCATTAATAGTGAACTGATTTAGGACTAGTGAACTTATTATTTATGAGCTTAGTATTGAATAGTGAACTGATTAGTGAATAATTAACTTATTCATGACTAGTGAAATAATGCATAAACAGCAAAACGAGTCATACCTAGGAAAGTGATTAATGAAAAGTGAACTGATTCATGAATACCGAACTGATTCTAATTAGTGGATTCGGAGCATTCATGGCTGATAGAGAAGGACAAACTATAATGAAACCACTTGATTTCAAAAGAAACATTGGATGATCAGGTTCCTACAAAGCTTTAAATAAACATCATTTTATGTTCATAACAGTTTTATGAGATTTTTTTGCTAGATGCCCACTATATTCCTTACTGTCGGCTAAACTCATGCTCATTAAAATCTTTGGGCCAGGGACTCTGCTGTTCTTTCTGTGGAAGTGTTTGTTACTCTTGCTTTCAGTAAGTCACTGGAATAACAATCGGGCTTGCATAATTAGCCTGCTCCTTTCTTGTGTAAAGTGAAAGCAGATTATTCAACTCTGGTTCCTTTCACGATACATTACTTCATTTATTTGAGAGCTTTATGCCATTCCAGGCATGAAGTGCACAAACAAAGTGCCTTACATTTCTCAACACTTCCTTCACAACTAGCTCACACATAGATTTTGAGTGATCCAAGAACAAATGCTTTGTCTGGGCTTGATGAATTACAAATATTTAATGAGGTCCATAACTCATTGTAGGTCGTTGTTGTTTTTTGTGTACTGTTCGTATTGCAAGTTGTCCTTTAAGCATGAACATTTGCCAGCTATAAACAAGAATTTGTTCTGAATGGCTTCTTGGCTAATTAAAATGAGAAATAAATTAAGAAACCATCTCTGGACCTGATAATGCTGGCACACTAATATTGACATGGATTGCAGCCAAAAATGGTCATGCACCAAGTCCTTGCATTTAGAACAGTCTTCTTCAAAGATATTGGGACCACTAAGATATGAGACAGCTAATAATCATTTGTCTTCATAAAAAGTTAACCTGAGTTCCTGAACATTCTTTTAAAAAAACTGTTATCTGTTAATTAGTTGGTCGTAATAGTGAGAAATACTCTGGCAATCCTTGCAGCATTTCAATTTCTATGTAAATAAAAGCGCTAGTTCCTCTGATATATGATCCATTGAAGGACATGCTATCTTTCCTTGCAGAATGTCTGTCTAAAATAATCTCACATGTCTCTGAGAGTGAATTTGAATGGTTGGGTATGGCAGGTTGTTCAGAGCTATGAACTGAACACTTCCACTTTTTTAAAAACAGTCTCCCTAGAAGAACCACTTTGGTACCCTAAAGAACCTCTTACATTGTATGTTTTGCCAGAAAAAATGTTCTTTAAAATATTTTTAAAAGGATGTTCTTTACAGTGCAACTGAGCGATTGCTGAGGTCCAGTCACTGAAAGGTTAGGTCTTAATGGAAACAAACATGGCTCCCTGGTCGAATCACTCAAAGGAACCCTTGGCACATATTTGTTCGAGAGTGTGTTTCTCCTTGTTAGCTTTGCTCTGTATTTCCCAGTTGTCTTCCAGGTTATTAATATTTTACAATTGTTACATTATGTTTATTTAATTCGTTCAGTGCTGCTCTCTGGGTTACATCTTCAAGAGAAATTCTATGTGCTTCTGCAGCTCCTTCTTTGTTGGAAAGACTTCATTTAAAATGATGGCTGGGTTTGACATTGAAGGAGCAGGGGTTTTCTTACATTCATTGTCAGTTTAATGGTCCAAGGTGTATCTTCATGTTGCATTAGCTTTTTAAATGAGACTGGTAAATGTACTGTCAGTTTTCACCAAAATGCGTTTTCTTCTGGGCTATTTTACTGTCAGCTTGATGCTTTATACAGCTTGCCAGCTTAGTGAGCTTTCATAAGCAATCTTAAAGGTGAAAGGTTCCATCTGAGCTAGGCCCTTATTGTCTAATCAAACAGAGTGATCTGTCAGGCTATGTCAATTTTTTAGATGTTCTGCTTGATATGGGTCAGAATGGAAAGGCAGGGAATTCGTTATGTTTTTCTGTTGATGAACCTCTTCTCCCTCTGCTCCACTAGAAACTACCTGAATGGTCCTGTTTTTCATCATTTATTTGGCACTACAGATTCGGATGTCTCCATAACATGGAGATTTCCCAGCCGGGTTTATTTTTGATTAAGAGGTACATTTCTTGACTCTTTATGGATGACAGCATGCAGCACTGTTTCTACTGGCCCAGCAGAATGTCATCCTACAGTTACTTTTCCACTGTATGGTAGACACTTGAATCAACTCGACTATGCTTGTTTGTTGGTACCTAGCACCTCACTGGTTTTCCACTGTTGTACCCCTAGGGTTAACTGGTGACACCAAAAGCAGCTGTCAACAGTAGCAATGGAGAATACTGAAGGATATTCATGATGATTCTCTTTGGCCAATCAGTAGTCTAGTAGTGTTGGTATCTACTTAGCTCATTTGAAACCAAGATATAGTAGGTGTAGGCAGGCATAGCTGAGGCTGCACGCAGGCTTTATTGATACTTTTTTAGAATGGGTGAGGCAGAAAAAACAGGAACAAGGGCTTGTGCTGGGGGGTTAGATAGCTTGTGACAGGCAGAGGAGAGACGAGGGTTTGGAGTGGAGTTACCTGTCGCGGCAGCAAACGGGCGACGGGATGTCTCAGGGCCCAGACAATATCACTCAGGGGCGGACTGGCAATCTGTGCGTCCTGGAAAAGTCCAGAACGGCTGTCCGGTCCACGGCATGCCTTTCTCCTTAACTGAGTTGGCCTGCCTTTCTCCTTAACTGAGAAATTATCCAACAACAGCAGAGGGCGCTAATACAATCATTTATCAGGGGTAAAATCTTTATGTAAAAGCCAACAAAAAAGTGTGAACCATTCTGTCGTGGAGGTTGGTATATAGCTGTTGTATTTGTTACTGAAGGCTTAGGTTACTTTAAGAAACACAGCCCCAATGATCACCATTCCTTTTTTTATGTTATTTCATGTGAATATTTTATGTAGTATATTACTGGGAGATATCAGGAGAACCCTGCTAGTGGCTGTTTGTACATGTACAGCAGGTGTGTCTGTTTTAGGAGAAAGTTTAGGGCCGTTTTTCAGTCCCTGTCCGCCCCTGATATCACTTGTCAACGTGTGGCCAGAAAAGTCACCGTGAGCCGCTGTTCATTCTGAAGTGCCGCGCTTGCTCGCCCCAGAGCAGAGCGGCTGCTGTCCTTGGTGCTGAATCGGCCCAACAGAGGCTCGCTGTTGTTTCACATCCTCCACCATGGCTGAGTGAGGGGCACTTGCTTTCGGACACTGCTGGACCAGGGGCCGCCATCACATAGGTATGAAAATAGCACTGGGTGCCAAACGTAGGTACTAGATTTGCTTAAAGAAAAAACAGAGACAATAAAAAAAACACACCACAGCACACAGTGCGAACAGTGTGAAATTTTTCCTCTGTATTTAACCCATTTAACCCATTTAACCCATTCACCAAATGAAGCAGCAGGCAGCCAGGAACACAGTGCCCGGGGAGCGGTGTGTGGGAATGGTACCTTGCTCAAGGTAACCTCAGTGGTGCCACTAGCAGTCCTGGGATACGAACCCACGGCTTTTCTAATCTAAAATGCATGAATAATTATATACTGGCACAAAAAAAGCTGTGATGTCCAGGCCTCGTCCGCCACGCCCCCTCGTCCTCGTGCTGGTTGTTTATGTTTGGGCGCAGCGCTGAGCAGCAGAGGCTCATTCCGCTCAGGTGCGTCTGACTTAAGCTGCAATTGCTGAACCGTGAATAAGCAGGGTTTACAGTATTTGTATTTATTTGCACACCCTTACCACTAATTCTAGTACTTTGTCATTGCAGTACAAATCCAGTCCTGGATGGTCAGTGTTCAGCAGGGTTTGTCCTGATTACTTGTATCTGAGTATAAAGGGCTTTTTTGGACCAGATCTTAGCAGAACAGATTGAGAAACAGTTAACAGGCTAACAGCCCCCTCCAGTAACTCGCATGCAAAATAAAGAATGTGCAGTTAATAATGAGTTAAATGTTTCAAATTCTTCAAATGGCAGGGTCAGTAGAACTGGGATAAGCAATTTTACACTCGTTTTGAGAAGATACAGCATTTGGCAGACGCTTTTATCCAATGTGACGTACATCAGTGCTTCATAGAGTCCACATCTGTTCTTCATACACACTAAGCTAGACTCAAATCAGCATCTGCTTAAGAAGTGAACACCACCTCTAGTTATCTTTCACTTAAGCCATTATTATGGCTAGAAAATATTTCCTAACTTACTGTTGGGTTCTGTGAAACATTATTATTTGCTTCACTGAGTAAATCAGTGTTTTTTTAGATTTCTGCCTGCACCTGTTTTCAAAGACATCCGAACTTCATCAGCTTTCATGCAAGCAGGAAGTGGTCTGGGCTCAAACCAGGTTCAAACATTCTAGCATCTTTTCAGATTTTCTATCCTTCATCCAGATTCACTCCGCGGTATTCTCAGATGCTGTATTATATATAACGTTTTCGTTCAATGTGTGCTGGCTGTGTGATGGTAGCAGCCCCAGGAATCTGAGTCATTCACCCTGCAGCCCTCTCAAAGCTTCAACTTCCTTTCATGGAAGACTGATTTGTGGTTTTGGGAAGCAGGGGGGCTGTCAGCTTGGAGAAACAGTTCAAGTCACTCTGTGGTGCTCTGTAGGAAGCCGTCAGGAGTTGCTCAGTCTATATTGGAGCAAAGCAAAAATTTAGATTAAAAAAAAAAAAAAAAAGTTTTTTGACAACTTAATTATACGTTTTCTGTAGTTACCGAAACATGACATATTTTTTCATTCGTTGAAACCTTTACATTATAAATACTTTTATTCAAGATGTGGGTATCCCTTTTACCTGAAAAATAAAAAATCTGCCACTTTCAGTGCCTTGCAACTAAACTAAATCTGATAAGGTGAAAAAAAGTCATTCTAGTTTCTAGTTCGGATAATTATGAAGAATTGTTCAGAAATATCTAGACACCGAAATGTGAATTAAAATGGGGATTCAACGTGCTGCATTGTGGCGTGTAATATGATCCCAGTGTGCAAACTGGCCCAAATAGCGGGGGGTAGATCTGACTGCTTAAACAGGTGAAAGAGGACCATTTGAATTTAAAAACAAAATGAATTTTGAAGACTTAACTAATACAGGGGAACATGTTAATGGAGGAGGGCATGTTGTAGCTTGTTGTAGGAGCTATTGGTTCATTTGTTTGAAATTGATGAACTATGAACATCATATGCCTTCATGAGCTACAGCATTTCATAAAGTTTGGCTGTTTGCACAGGTATGCACTGGCTGCTGAGTTTTGAAAGGCTATTGGCAGACATTTTTTGAGCAAGACAATTGGAACTGTGGGACATATGAGCAAGTGTAAACACCAAATTTCAAACTTTTTGCTTTTGAACCTTTGCTTCACAATATATTGGCTTGTGATGCACTAGATATTTACACTGAGGTTATACACTAGGTGGTGCTACATCTGAGTCAGAGTGACCTAGATTCACACACCAACTAGAGGCCAAATTTTCACATTTCATTATTTTAGGCAAAACTCCTGTCAAGCTGCCCAAAAAGTACTTTGTTCCTCCACAACATCAGGGGGCGCTAGCGCAAAGGGACACACCCACCCAGGGATGCAAATCTCTAATTCCACATCAGGGAAGTGGCACACCAAGCTTCATAGGGTTTAGTGAAGTCTGCGTTGATTCAATTATTGACCAAAAATCAGTGAAAAAATACAAGAAAAAACTGACATTCATAAAGATATGAATAATGATTAGCTTGAAAACAAGTTGACTACAAGTGCTATTCAAAAAATGTGGGCAAACTAAGCAAGTATTATAACGAATAGGATTGTATCTTCTTGTAAGTGAAAACTAAAGAACTAAACATTTATTTCTCAAAAGGACTCAATACTAATAAAATTCCAAATGTATTTACTAATACTGGTCTGATAAGATAATATTGATAATAGCACTGGTCTCATCTTTGATATTTTATACATATACGTGTGCATATATAGTCCATGGAATATAAATAAGTACTTGTACTCTACAGAGCACACGTTAGCACATTTTAAAGTACAAAAATGTTTTGACATGGTTAATTGGCCACTACAAGCTGAATGAACGATCTTGAGGGATCCTCTTCTGAATTAATAACCATTTTCCACTTTTCTGTTGACCAGTTTGGATGGTGTCAGATGGTCATCCATCTTTGTAATTGTTCATACTCTGCAGCTCTGCTTTAATATTCCCCTTTGTTGATCTGGCTGGACAGTTCTCTTTTCATTTCTGCGTAACAGCTGTTCCTACTTCACACTGATGCAAATACAAGCAGAGATCAGTCCTGTTCACTGAAGTCTTTCCCAAAGACCTTCATGTTCCTGTCAGAATCTGTGACCGAAGCTTCTGCCTCAGTAATGTCTCTCTTTCAAAGCCACTTAGACCTTTTCTTTACAGCGGCTTCAAAATGCAAATAAAGGAAAAATACCAGGTGCTAACTTTTTAAAAGTCACTTTTTTCCAGATTTCCAATCTTTAATGAAATGTACAAATTACAGATTCTGCACACATTCCCAAACACACTTCTGGTCACGCTCCTGTCTGGCACTAGAACAGTGGGCAGAGCTTATTATTTCCTCCCTCATGATTGGAATAAATTCATCAATTTTTTTCATAATGTGCTGCTTACGATGCAGCAAGAGTATAATTTTACCTCCCTAAAGCCAGAACTTCCTCTAAATACCTCATTTACACATTCATCCTAATTTAGAAAGGACAATTTGTCCTCCACTTGGAGAGTTTTATTCAGCTCCATGAATAATTGGCTCTTTCTTCGTTGTGAGGAACATATTCAGACATAGTTCAGAGGACATCTGGATGAATAAAGAAATGGTTTCCTACAAACATGGAACAGCTTGGTGATACATTTCTTCACAACAGCTACAAAGGAATGCTGCATCCCAATTGGAAATCTGAAACTCGACCCACCCAGACATCTGATGAATACTCAGTCAGTCAATTATGATTCCTCACCAGTGACACTCAAAAATAGGGGTACCACTTTACAATATGATCACGCTTATAAAGGGTTTATAAATTAAACTTAGCAGCTAGCAAGATCTGAGATCTTCCAAGTAGTGAGTCGGCATTAATGTATGACAACTGTTATAACTTTTTTATAACTGCTTATTAATAATTTATTAACTGTCTACAACCTAATCAACAACCTGAATATAAACCCTTGATAGGGTAGTCTTATTGTAAAGTGGGGCCAAAATAGGTGACATAAATGAAGAACAAAATGTAATCAGAACGGAAGCTTCAATACCGTTTACCAGGCAGTAGTAAGGAGAAGAGTTCATGTAGTGGGTGGGAACAGTCCTTCACAATGTTACTGGCTCTGTTAAAGCAGCGGATTTGGAAAATGTCCTTCAGGGGTGGCACAGGCACACCGATAACCTTCTCAGCTGCTCTCACTATCTGCTGCAGTGTGTTACAGTCTGAAACAGTACAGTTTCCATACCAGACAGTGATGCAGGTGGAGAGCAGACTTTCGATGGTACTCCTGTAGAATGTGGTGAGGATTGGTGGGGGGAGGCTCGCTGTCTTCAGTCCCTGCTGAAAGTGCAGACGCTGCCGAACCTGAAGGTGGAGTTGAGGGTCCAAGAAAGGTCCTCCGTGATCTGGATGCCCAGGAACTTGGTGTTGTTGACCCTCTCTACAGTGGTGCCATTGACAGTGGGAGGTAGGTGAGCAGGACTGGATTTCCTGAAGTCAGTCCTTCACCCAAGCAGTGATGCCCTACATTTTCTAATTAATACAGTTTAAGGGTTTTTTTTTTCCAATCACCTTAATTTTTAGAATTCAAACTCTGCATCATGAACTTCAAGATGTTTTTTTAAAAAAAGAAAAATCCAAAATAATCTCAGAAATCTTTCAGTAGATTTGACTGTCCTGGTTCCCTTTCTTGGCCCCAGTGTTCCCAGTGCCGGGGGGGAAAAGTAAATAATTTGCTGATTCGGTCCAGACAGCCACTTTCACATCAGTCAAACACCCTCCCTGCTGCCTCCGAACCTCCTGTAATGACCTACTGATTTGTGGGAGCCATGGAGACTTACAGATCATTAACTGCCTGAAATAAACTGCCAGTGAATTCAGCCTCAGCGGGCTCTCATTGATTTTCAAATCCACTTCACACTCCGCTCACTGTAACCGAAGGGCACGTGGAGCAGATGGACTTCAGGGTAGGGGTTTCATTTCCATGCTCTGCGTGTTTTTTTCCCAGGATTTCAAACATGCCTGGTGCCCAAAGTCAGCTTTTTCATGATGATTACACAGGTCAACAGGTCAAAATCATCAGAGATAAGTTTATGTGGGTTTTGTAGTGTTTTTCATGCTGATGCAGCTAGTTATATATTGCATGATAGCGGTATGATTAGCATATAATACTCATATGCTAAGCGTATTTGAAGATACAGTAGTAGGTTACTGACACTGATTACTATATCTATGCCACAATGTGCACCTATCTGACTTCACACTGAAAAAATTGAAACTTACTTGATTGGTGCCTGCGGTTTAAAAAAAAAAACGCATGCAAGTCTATGGCAAACTAAAATTTACTCATAATTCAAAAAGTTGATGTGACTGAAAAAGATCTGAAATCAGCATGAAAAACTGGTTTTAAAAAGTGTGTTGTAGTTTCTGATGATAACAATTTTTTTTGTTGACCTGTGTTAGGATGTATAAAGTAAATCAACCAATCAAAAACAAACAAACAAACAAACAAATAAATACAAATAAATAATACTATTATCAATATTTCTACTTTCATAGCAACAACTACTACTAGAACTACTACTACTATTTATTATTATTGTTATTATTATTATTAGTAGTAGTAGTAGTAGGCATAGTTGTTGTTGCTATAGTAATAATGGCAACAACTATTATTATAGTTCTGTGGTATATTTTGCCCTGTATGCCACACAGTGTCAGACCCCTGTAAGTGAGTTAAGCGAGTGTGTGATGATGTAGGTGTCACGGTTGCTCTCTCTCTCCTTCTCCAAACAACAGTGGCACAAGCAGGTTTCCATGGTTGAAGACTCTTTATTGGAAATCTCAGACCAGAACATACACCCAAGGTGATGGTGGATCGATCCTGAGGTGGATCGATCCACCTCAAACTAACTTAAATACCAAACACAAACAAGTGAACACCCAATCACCAAACACAATCTCTTACTCCTGATCACAGCGGCAGCTGACACCCATAATTGCCTACTTAAACTCGGTGTGATCAGGAGTAACCAAAACTGAGCTTGGGTGGCCTCTAGTGGCCACCCACCATAACTGACCCCATACGTGACAGTAGGTGTACACTTTTTGCTCAGAAGGAAAATATCCAGTACTGTTCGTACTTCTTTATAAGTTCAGTGTATCTTCTGTAATTGGGAGGGAAGAGTTGGGTGTTAATGATTTGACTTTTTCAAACTTATAACATTCACCACAGTTAATTGGGAAAATAAACATGGCAAAAGGTTTCTTTGGAGAATGTAACACCTACTTGTGATTCTCCGAAGAACCTTTTGGTTCATCCATAAGTGTAAAAGAGCTTTTCTTTCAAATTGTTTTGAAGTTCTCCACATGATTTGAAAATCTCCACATGATGTGAAGTTTCTCTGCCAAAAACTCTCCAAGAGCTTTTCTAAATCCACCCAAGACCAAGAGCTCTATAGAAATCTTTATTTTTTTAAGAGCATATAGAATCTGCACATATCAGTATTCACCAACTAGCTCCTGGAGACCAACTTTTTATTCCAACCCACATCCAACATACCCCCCAACACCAAGAAGACCCCCGCTTTTCATTATGTGGAGGATCCTTAAACTTTACGGAGTGTGAGCACTCTCATTCATGAAAAGGGTTATTTACTGGTTTTACAGCTCTTCCAAGAACTTTCCATTATGATGTTCTTTACATTATTAAAGTGTTCTTTACAGATAATCTCATTTCCAAAAATGGTTCCATTGAAAGGTTTTGAGGGCGCAACCTGTATTTTTAAAGTGCAAGTTGCTCCTTCCTAATACGGCATATTTCCTTCCTAATAACAGTTTGGTAGAGTTGTTCAAAAAACGCTGAAAATTATAACTGAATAAATACATTACGAACATTGTGAAATACTTTCTGTCTTTGTCCAGTTCTGTTGTTTCAGATGGAAATATGCCATTCCTTTTGTCATTTCCTGTCCTGGTGATGATCAGCCGCTTTTGTTCAGTGCTCCTGAAGCGTCGGATTGAAGTGTTCCTTGGCAAGCTCTCGCATAGCAACAATTAATTAGGCACAAATGCAGCACTGAAGGCTGATGCTCCAGTCAAATGTCAGCGCTGCTTTGCTTCCTTTGTTTATTCTATTATGACAGGCCTACCTCACTAAGCATTAATTTCCTCCCGTGAGTCTTTGCCATGATGAGTAACTGCTGTTGACGTCTGTGTTAATCTAGAATCTTGCAGGAGAATGAAAGGAGCTTCAGCTGCTGAGGGCAGCACTTGCTGAAGGTCCACCCTTAAAAGTGAAGGTGCCAAAAATGGTTTAGCGTGATGCTATAGAAGGAGCACTTTGCCACTTTGGGACTAGTTTTTTTTTTTAATGGGATGAAGAAAGTGAAGTAAAGTAAACACAGCACACAGTGCGAACAGTGTGAAATTCTTTCTGAGTATTCACCAAGTGAAGCAGGGGGCCGTCACCAACGCGGGCTGCCCGGGGAGCAGTGTGCGGGGACAGTACTCAAGGGTACCGTAGTGGTGTCACTGGCAGTCCTGGGATTTGAGCCCACGATCGCAGGGGCAACTCCCTAACCACCAGGCCAACAGCTCCCCCAAAATCTAGTGGCACCGTGGATTCGAACCAGGCCTCCTCTGATTCAGTACCTTACCACTGAACCACCAAGGGGTGCAAAAATCTACTGGAACCGTGGATTTAAACCAGCAGGCTTCTGATTCTCTTCATTTAGTGCCTGGTGCTTTACTGCTGCACCACAGAGGAAAAATCTTTCTTAAAGTCCGAGGAACCTAGATAGAAGGTTTCTACTAGAAATTCTAGTGTCTTCAAGAAACCTGAAGCTATTCTAATTCAGGAGCGTTTCTGGCCATTCTGGTGCTCCAGGCGAAATCTTGAAACTCTCCTACAGCCCCCGCCAAGAAATGAATGGCACAGTCTTCATTGGCCAAAAGTTGATTAACCAGTGGGGTTTGGTGGGTGTGTGATGGCAGGGGGCCGAGTGACTGAAAAAATGTGTCGATTTGGGTGTGCAGGGGGGTGGATTGCAGCAAATCAACACTCCCCTTAAAACCAACCGCCCAATGCACCCCCCCACAGTGGCAAGGGGGGGGGGACCTTGCCAATGCCACCCAAGGCAACTGGTTAGGTTGCCTAGAAACGGCCCTGCTCATACAGCAGCAATGTTTCTGCATAGCGGTGTAAATAACAGCAGTAAATATCTCAGCACTTCTTAGCAGTGCAGAGTGATTTGTTTATTTCAGTGTTCTCCTTTGCTGTGGCTTATCCATTTGTTTTTCTAGAATGTCATGCCTGCACGCATATTAAAGCCTTGACAGCAATCTAAACATTTCGATCTGCCAACATAATGCACAGCCACCCACGGCCATTTAAAATCCCCAGGAACGTCTTCATTGCAGTAGTCGAGGGAAAGAGATTCAATCTGCGTGAGTTGATTTTTAACATTTTTAAATGCCAGTACAACATTGGGATACACTTTTATGTCATTTTATGTCGTAGGAAATCCACATGACTACAAATCACTTTCGCAAGACTGTAAGAGCCTCTGCTGTCACACTATGTCCCTTCACATTATTGCTCATATACTCTACATCTCTATGAAGGACAATCAAGGTAATTACAATACTTTCAGTTTTTTCTCCTATAACGGGTTTAACCTCAGCTTTTTGTAAGAAGCCCACTATGAGGATTTGTGCCTATTTATATGTTCTAGGGTTTTATTTTGACTTTATCTAATAATTTATGTTCAAAGTAAAGGTTGCTTTATTGTCACCAGCAGCTGTGAACACGTACATAGTGTGATGAGACGTTTCTCTTTGAGCCATGGAGAAACATATAACAACATTCAACATCAACAGAGTGCAAGTTACGACAGAACCAAACAAACAACACAACAACAATGTACAGTAATGTCCCGTAACAGTATGGTGTGGACAGGATGCAAACCTTCCAGAGTGACTAGTATTGCATCATAATTTTGATTATTGCACAGGAAGCAGTTACAGCATTGAACAAAGTGGAAGGACAGAAACAATACAATAACTAGAGACTTTACCTGTGTAACAGTATAGTGTGAAAGGGGTGTAAAAATTCCAGAACAAATAATATAGCACCATTGTTAGCGGCATAGAACCACATTGAGTGAGTGTAAATTTTAGCTTATCAAATCCAATAACAGGACATAAGTGAGCCTGTTTTGTCAGTAAACAGTGGTAAAGTGCAGGTGCTATTGAAAGTCCAGAGTGTAATATGAGGGACATTTAAGGAGTGAGTTAGTTCACTGGACCAGGCACCAGACATTTATGTGCATTCAAAGCTGTTACACAGTCTTGTTCTTGTCTCTGTGTCTCTGTGTGATAAGCAGTTTCCCCCAGGATCAATTATCAATTCTGATCATGGCTACAATCAAATCTCCACCGCAATGTTTCAACATCTGGGTCCTTCCCAGAAGAACAGAAGCTGCTACAGCAGTAAAGGGGTGGACTCATACCTTTGATTTGGATGAGCAGGTATGACCTCAGATGGTATAAACTAGGTAGATTAACGTTTTATTCTGGACTGTTTAAATCATGAAATAAGCCTTTGAGCTGTAGGAACCACTCTGTAAAACATATTCTCCATGCATATCCATGCAGTTGGACATACCTGTGGTAGAATATATGAAATAAACCTCCACATTATGAGTGCACTCCACCATGTAAGTGTGCAATCAGGCACTCTGTATTTAAGAAGCTCACGAAAATAAACACACGCATATTTTCTGCGAGGCTGAGTCACAGATGCACTTCTGGACACCCAGCATCAGTTTGATGCTGTATAGACAGTCTGACCCTTCACACACGCACTTTCATCCTCCCACTAGGGAGGTGATACGTTCCGTGCCAGCAGCCCCGTGCCTGGCTTACGGGATAATTGCAGTTCCTTCACTTTGATCAGTTTATCCCTCGCCCCCTCACCCGCCCGCTGCATCCAATCAGACTAGCGCTGTAATCACAGGCCCACCTCACTACAAACTTCAGACATCTTTTTTTTGTGGAGTTTAAGTTTTGGCAACTCTACATCTATTAAAGGGGAGCATTGAATTAGCTTGATTCTGATGCACACATTTCTACATGAACAAAATGGTCTTGGCAGTAATTTGCATGATGTAACATTTTACTCATGTGGAGATTACGTGCACACTTGAATCAAGGAAATCGAGTGTATCGGAAAGGTGTAATGGCTCGGCTGAAAATCCTTCAGCTAACGCTGCAAATTGAAAAGGCTGGAATTCATATACAGCCATGGAGAAAAATACATGACCACGTCATTTTCTCGTCATTGCTTTTGGAATGTGTGTGAGTGTGTCTGTGTAAAATGTGCAGGTCACTATTGTTTTATACACTGTTGACCAACACTTGATTCAAAATTCCAAACAAAAAAACGTTTGGAGAAAATGTAAAAATAATACATATAAATGATATATTATACCATGGAAATGTTCAACTACACTTACATTATTTTACAACTGCAACAATTAAAACAGTGATGTTAAGAGCAGAGTGTGTGTGTGTGTGTGTGTGTGTGT
>JBBPCX010019532.1:18802-42755 GCA_037974365.1 Hydrocynus forskahlii | reverse complement strand
GAGAGAGAGAGCGAGAGAGAGAGAGAGAGAGAGAGAAAGAGAGAGAGAGTGAGAAAGAGAGAGAAAGAGAGAGAGAGCGAGAGAGAGAGAGAGAGAGAGAGAGAGAGAGAGAGAAAGAGAGAGAGAACGAGAGAGAAAGAGAGCGAGAGAGAGAGAGAGAGAGAGACAACAGCATTTCCATTTTTTTCATACAGTAAATAGATGGGTTATAAATGAGGGTCCAGCAGGCAGTGGATGTGTAGATACCGCGTTCCGGCGGTTTACTGAGTCCTGACCTTTCTGGCTCATCAATGGAGCTGTTTAATATTCCCCAATATTTCACATTTGTCTCTTGATTTGCAGTGCTGGTAAAATAAACAGAGTGATTTGTCTTGGCCACTATCAAAGCGTAATTATTACTATCAGTCTATTGTCACGTACTTAGTGTTTATCATATATTTCACTGTGCAGTTTATTGTTTGCATGTAATATATCTATTGACATATTAGTGCATCTGTTCCTCTGAAGCTGTTTTGTGGTAAATATAGCTGGAACTATATTTTGTTTGTTATACAAATTCTGTGAGATCCTAAATCTAAGGTTACTTTTCAGGCTGCTATGATTTTGAGGAAATAAAAAATGAGCATAAATGCCAGAAATGCACAATGAAGGTTTACTTTCAGTCCCTGCTCAGCCTTTGTGCTGTAAACAGTTCAGCCCTTCTGTGCTGCTGATTGTGCTCAGCCTGTGGTGCTGGTTGCCCGGAGAAACGGCAGGCCGGAAGGAGGCGGGATGGAGGCAGAATGCAGGAATTTGATTGACCTGCTGGGCAGCCAGTGGATTACACTGATGGTAATTTGCTTTACTGCTGTTGCAGCTGTGAGCCGAGAGATGAGACCCAGCAGAGTGTAGGAGCCTGACAAGGGGGTTTCAAGGCGGGTTTGGATCTACAGGGGAAATTTAAACACACACATACAAACACACACACACACACACACACACACCCAATGATACACATACGAACAGAGAGGAAAAAAGGGAGAGAGAGAAACAAGAAAGATCAAAAAGACAAACACAAATAAAGTGAAAATGACAAAAAGAACAATAGATTCTTAATAGTAGTATTAATAGTTATTTAATTATCAATCATTCAATATTTATTCATCAATAATTATCAAAATAATTCCTCCTCCTTTTAAAAGTGAGAAATTAACTCAGCATCACCATCATCATCAACACAACACAATTCACCACACATTCCCAACACAAAAACCCTTTGCATGATTCATTAGTTTTATACAGACCTATTTTTTAGATACATAATACACTGTAACAAAATGTAACACTGTAAAACCTATATAACACACACAAATAGTCTGAAACATATGCAGAAGTGATTACAAAACAAGGACACTGAAATGAGGCTTACAGCCAATTTGTCTTCGTGCAGTATAGTAACCTGTACAGTACAATGCCAGTTCATTCATTTTACACTTGAGAGTTTGGGTCTTAAATCAACACTGTTAGTTAACCCTTCAAATGCAGGATTATTGTTGCGTTTTTACTTATAAGTCGCCTTTTGCAGTGACTCTATGGGCAGCTAATAGAAATTATTAATTACTCTGAAATAATTCAGTAACTACTATACATTATTAATTAACTACTCTGAAGTATTCAGTAACTACTATAAAATATTCGATAACTACTATGAAGTATTCAGTAACTACTATAAATTATTCATTATCTAAAATGAAGTATTCAGTAACTACTATAACTTACTGAGTAACTGCTACAGACTATTCAGTAACTATTATTAATTATTCAGACATTTTTGAGAAATGTTTGTTATTTATTGCCACTATATGGATAACTTATGCAGTTAATTTTGATTTAGAGAGTAACACACTCTGTTAATCTGCAGCTTCAGGAGTTAACTCATCTGCGTATTTGCACCAACTCTCCTGAACACTGCAGCATCTGTGTTGCTGGCGGAGGCCGCCGTCTCTGGGGTGTGTGTTTGGCTGTCACTCACGTTTAGCTCAGTTCTGATAGACGTGCCGCGGCTCTCAGAGGCATCCTGCAGCCTCCCGCCCGTTTGGCAGGCCCGTCCCTATAGACACCACTAATTACAGCAATTACCCACGATGCACTCCTGCCACTGATGATGCTCTCAGATGGGACTGGGTGGAAAATGCCAGGCTGCGTGCTGCGGCTCCACCGCACAAGGAACTTAGTTTAACAGATATGAATCAGCTTCCGTTGCAAAGCTGCCATCGTTGATCATTGATTTGTTCAGCTTCTTATCCTAAAAGCCAAAAGAGTTCTTGTAACACTTCTTTTCATTCTTTCATTCATTCTTTTTTTTTTTCAGAATATTACTCATTTTATCATGTAACGACTGGGGTGCACCAAAACATGGGAGACAAACTTGCATTCTTTTACCTGTATTGTTTGAACCAAAAAATTACTTTTTGGGGAGGGGGTAACACTTGACAAATATAGTGGGTATAGAAAATAATCTCCGGCTTCCAAATATTCACATTTTTGTCCTATAACTGCTTCAAAGTTGTTACTGGTTTCTTGGAAGCCTCTCTGACCAATGCTCTTCCATCCAGTTTGGAGGAACAGCCTGATCCAGGGAGGGTCTTAGTAGTACCAAACACTTTCTGCTTATTAATTATAGACTTTACTGTGTTCCCAAGCATTAATAAAGCACGTGTCTGTCCGTAACTTTATCCCTGAGATATTTTGACAGTGCCTTGCTGCCTATTGTTGATTGTTTTCTATTGCACTACCAAGCAGTAGAAGGCTCCAGGAACAGCTGTAATTTATGTTAAACTACTTTACACAATATTGTATATCCACTATACATAAGCCTTTCAACTGACATAACTTGCATACACCTTTAAGGCATATTCTAACATGCATCCTAACATTTGAGCTGAAATAATATCAGTATTGACCAAAGCAGTCTTTATAACAACTGACATAAATCAGCCTTTATAAATGTTTCTGTAAGTTTATGTCAGTTGTCACAAAAAGGCTTACATATTTGTTGTAGCATAAATAAATACAGGCCACCAGTGAAGTGTTAATTTCTTCATATCTTCTGCTGTATTTTATGTTCATTTCTATGTATTATAATCTTATGAGGTATTTTCCTTGTAAAGGCATACTGTCTGTCAGGATGAATAATTTTAAACTTTAATACAAATGATTTGTAAGTGAAAATAAGTTAATGCCACCTGTGCATGGAACAAACATGGGACATATTTCTGTACATTTAAATTATTATTAATTTACTGAGTGACCGATTTCAAACATTTATCTTAGCCAGCTAACAGTCTTTCTATCCTTGATTTAGGATTTTTTTTAATTCCACCCTTCCTTAAAGAATACTTCTAGTTAAAAAATATTAGATTGAGTCGCATACACATCAACTCTAAGAGAACAGACCATCTATAAAATTAATATCTGAGAACAATTCTACCATTTCTTCATCTTTTGTTTCTTGAAGCTCAAGATCATTCTTAATGTAGACCGCTTTTCTTCTCCAGTATTTTTACTGACCATAGGACATTATCTTCCAGGGTTTATTATTCAGTAAAATAATTTCTTTTCTGCTATATCCACAATTCCTGTTTCACTGGATGTCACAGAACTTCAAAGCATAACTGACATAACTAATAAAGCATCTTGTAGGTCTTGTTTTATTTCAGTGCACATCCTCCAAACATACAAGTTGTGTTTGTAGCCACAGACTTCAGTTTTGTTTAGGCTGCAGAACGTCATTCCAAAATGCCTCTGATAGTGCTATGATGCAAAATTCAAATGTTGGCTTTTGTGATGAGATCACAGGTTACCTTCTGTTGACCCTTCCATTTAGATGATGTTAGTGCAGCAACGCCGCTTGGTATGCCAGTGTATAATTTCAGCCGAATTTTCCTGTAGGACTTTGTTTTTCTTTGCATAGCAAAGATTTTTCCTAGTCTTTCAGACCTTGCCTTGCCTTGACAACTTCTTTCATCATCTTCTTTTGCTTTGTAAGAGTCATTTATGTTTGGTTTTTGTCACGTCTGGTCCGTCTCAGTCACGCCCCCAACTGAGTCCGTCACCCAAGTACTAGGTGGTACACAACCCTGGGCACATGTGTATGATGTCATGGTTTGTTGTGTGTGTGGTCGTTTGGTGCCTAGGCAACCCAGGTGAGAGTAGTGGGGCTTCATTAACTCCTTAGTTGGGTTGTTGGGTACCTAACGACATATCCACCTGTCTTGTGTTTGATTTAAGTACTGCTTGTTCATTCTTCTTCTTAGCGTATCGATGGCAAATCAGGAGGTGGTTGAGACCTTATATTATTTCGGCCCAGTTCCTGAGTTGATTGTCAGTGTCATGTGTTTGGCTGCCTGTGTGTGTGGGTGGGTTTAAAAGTCCAGCCGAGCCACAGAATCTTTGCGTTGTCACCAAACCTCAACTCCAACATTGGGTTCAGGTTCAGGTTTTGTTTATTTGTTTTTGTTTATTTGTTTATTGCATTCAGCTGACGCTCTTATCCAGAGCGACGTACATCAGTGCTCGAGCAGTCCACGTCTGTATCTTAGACCTGTAAAGCTAAACTTAAGTCAATCACCCACAATTCAACCAAGATACTGCAGGTCAGTACACCAAAACAACACCTGTCAAACAACACCTGTCAAAGAAAGTCAAGAGTTAGTAGTAAGAGTTAGGAGGATGGGTTTTTTTTTTGTCTCCCTCTTCGTCTGAGCAGCGGAGGCTCAAGACGAGCCGTGCTTGAAGCCCTGAGAATCACTCTTGTCTAAGCCCTGAGAATCACTCTTGTTATCACTCTTGTCTGCATGTTTGTATTCACTAGAAGGGGAAGAAGTCTAAGGCACAAGAAGGTCTTTCCTGTTGGGAACCAGCACACTCTCTAAGTGGCAGTGAAGAGAGTCTATTCCATCCAAGCAATCCGCAGCTGGATCCTTTGTTAACCCCCGCTGCTTGGTACTTGATTTGTGCCTCTCCTGTGTGTCTCTTTCCTCTGTGTGTCTACAGGCATGAGTGTGGGAGTGTCTTCGCATTCTGAGAGTGTGGCGTAGTTGTACTGTACAGAGAGCCTGCTAAAGTGTCAAGAGAGGGTCGACTCTGCAGCAGAGCCCCCCTTCCAGTGTTTTGTTTAAGTTTAGTTCGGAGTGAAGGTCCTCCGGAACTTTGTACTGTATTTTGTGTCCTGAACATGCCAACCAGAATGAAGGTCCTCTTGGTTCAGCTGTGTATCTATCGTGTGAAGCTCTGCTGTGTTTTCTGAAGCTGGCACGGCACCTTGGACTTGAACTTTATTCAAACTATTCACTTTATTAAAACTATTCACTTCTAACGCTGCCTCCTGCTAGTGTGTCCACGCCTCACCCGACATGACAGCTTTAGATCTTCAGTCAGCTGCTTAGATGAGCCAGGAGCTGTTCAGAGTAACACCCTGAGAGATTTATGATTTATTACACTCTGGACTAAATCTGGGCTAGAGCTTTCCAGGCCTCAGTCTGACTGAGCATTTGTGGGATGTGCTGGGCGATCCAGTCAGATCCATGGAGGCCCCATTTCACAACTATCAGGACAAAGAATCTGCAACTAAGGTCTTGATGCAGAACCACAGACCTTCAGAGATCTTGTGGAGTCCATGTCAAAACAGGTCAGAGCTACATATCTACACAGTACTGTCTTTTTCTCAGCATGTGATAAAGGGTCTTTCCATTAGTTTCTAAATATTTCACCTGTGCTTAAGGCTTTTGAACAATTCTATATATACACTTCTGTGTGTGTGTGTGTGTGTGTGTGTGTGTGTGTGTTAACCCTGCTCTTAAACACCCACTTCAACCCAGGAAAGGTTTATTGATTAGTTGAATTAGTTGATAACTTGGATCTGGTGATCACATTTGTTGGGAGTTTGGGAGGATTCACAAAAAAATCCAATAATTGAACTGGAGCATGCTGTTTATAAATCTAAAATATGCATATCATTTTAAAAAATGCTAAGTATTTTAAATATCTGAAGTTCTGAAAGTCATGGCTGTGCTTAGGCAGCAGGCTATGGGTGATTTGTGTCCTGTTTCCTGTGGCTGAGATCTTGGAGCAAACTCCACATGGAGAAAAAGGAATTAATTCATTGCCACAATTATACTTGGCTAATAAATTAGTGCTGGGATTTTATTACTTCTCACGCACAGTAGCATGATATCACACACTTTGAAGAGGCTGTTTGTTAAAATGCTTTATTTTATTACAGACACTCTAATTTCCTGGCTTCAGGCCTTCCAGCCCGTCTTCATATGAGTGTGTGCGTGTGTGTGTGTGTGTGTGTGTGTCCTCAAGCATGTGCAACCAAACTGCACCGGGTGTTGCTGGAACTTTTCCATGCATCATAATCGTTTGTTAATTCACTATGCTAATTAAGTAATTAATTCTGGAACAGGAGATTAGACGGCGCACAAAACTAAATAAATAACGGAGCAAAGCGATGAGTGTTACCGCCGGGCCACCATTTCAGATGTGCTACATTAGAAATGCAAACTGACTGTGTTGCGTCACTTTGCCCCAGGCCAGCTCAGGCAACACGAGGATGCAGTACAACATGCCATCGCATCTTCACACTGAATGCCTGCCTTCACACTGCCTTCACACACCTTAACATAATAATAGTGTACATTATCAGGCACTCAGTTTACTATACATGGAAATTACCATTTTACAATACTACATTAAGGAAAGGGCTAAGCAAAAAATTCAATTTACAAAGATTTTCTTTGGCACAAATGTAGTCAACCAGCCTAGAGTTGTTTGGTGCCTAAAATTTTCTCATTTGGTTTTGCACTGGAGTAGCTACATTTGCCTTGTAGCTTTAGTGAAAAACTAAAGGAAAACATCTCAGGTACCAAATATTTTTTGGTTTTCACTGGGGCTACAAAGCTAATGTAGCTAACAAGCAATACAAAATATAGAGTGTGTTGCTTCACCCAAGTGTGTGCAGATACATACAGTGGGGGAAATAATTATTTGATCCCCTGCTGAATTTGTAAGTTTGCTGTCTTATAAAAAAATTAACAGTCTCTAGTTCATGAAGTAATTTAATTTTTATGGAGAGAGAAAGAATATCAACCAAAAATCAAGAAAAGAACATGTTACATAAAAGTTATACACTGATTTGCATGTCATTGGGTGAAATAAGTATTTGATTCCCTACAACCCAGTCAGACTTCTGGCTGCCACAGAATGGCTGTGTGTCCATGTTGCACACAGATTACAATCAGTCTATCAATTACAGATACTCCTGATCTGAACTCCTTATGTGTATAAAGCACACCTGTCCACAGAATCAGTTTCTTTCATTCCAACCTCTCCAGCACCATGGGCAAGACCAGAGAGCTGTGAAAGGACATCAGGGTCCAGACTCTAGACCTGCACCAGGCTGGAATTGGTTACAAGACCATAAGCAAGAAGCTTGGTGAGAAGGTGACAACAGTTGGTGCAATTATTCGCTAATGGAAGAAATATAAAATTACCATCAATTGCCCTCAGTCTGGAGCTCCATGCAGTATCTTGCCTCATGGGGTGAGGACGATCACGAGAAAGGTGAAGTACACGGGAGGAGCCTGTTAATGATCTTAATGATCTAAACTTACAAATTACAAACTTAAATAATTATTTCCCTCACTGTATAGTTTGCACAGTGCCAGTTGGTGGTCAGATGCTCTCATAGCTACATTTGATTTGTAACTTTAGTGTAAAACCAAAGAACATTTCAGGAACCAGACATGTCTTGATTTTGCACTGGAGCTACAAGGCTAATGTACCTATGAGAACATCTGACCACCAACCAGCACTGTTCAAACTACAAGAATCAACACACTGCCAAAAAGTGGCCAAATTAGCTATTTATTGTAATGCAGTTTGTCCAAATATGTAGATAACAGCATGTTCTACAGGCTTACTTTCTTTAGCTACTTTAGCATAATGCAAAATTAGCAGCTAGGATGTGGTGCCAAACACATTTTTTAGAATGGTGTATATTGTGTAATTTCAGCAAATTAAGATAAAACAACAGAAGTAGCCCATATTATATGTTTTATACATAAATTTAAGCAAACCCTGGAACACTGGAATTACTTCAACCAGTTTTTTTTCTGCATTAAATTTCTTTTTTTTTTTTTTGCTTTCCAGAAATGTTAATGAGCATAACAGAGGATAACAGTGACAGGAATAAATTGCTCCCTGAGAGTATGTGGCAGAAACATTGAGAAGGACCAAACTGAGAATCTCCATAAATGCTGAGGAAGAAACTTGGAGAGGAACCAATAGTTAAAAAGGCAACACAGCCTCATCTGGGCAGAGCAATTTGGATACCAGAATGATATAACTGAGGCACAGATAAACCTGCTGTTGTTGAAAATCTATTATAAAAGGATAAATTAAGAACTGAGTGCTCTACAAGGTGAGATTTCTCAGTAAAGTGGACATTTGAAGTAAAAAATGAGGTTTACCAATAGAATTTATGTCCTACATCATCTAATACTATAATACCTTGTCCTTTTGTCTTACCTGCATAACTAAGTAATGGTTTCATGAAATGTTCTCATGCCTTCATTGTTGTCGTTTCAAAGCACTCAAGCTCCAATAACTCCAAGTTATTTATACTTTTATACCACATCAGCTGCCCTTTACACTCTGTGAACATTTATTTATGACCAGATCAGTAGAAATTGTCCAAAACAACTTTGAATAAGTAAAAAGATATGATATCAGGCCCAGATGTGGTGTCTCAAATCCTTTTACCTGCACTTTACATTTACATCCATTAGAGGGCAGCAACCATCGGCTTGTGAGCAGCAATCCATATTCTACCCTCTCCGGCCTACTGATCTTGATACTTGGGCTCTGAGCAGTGCGACATCAGCCTTCCTCATGAGTACAATAAGTCACTGTAGTTATTACATACCAAACTTGTTTATTTATTTTTAGAGTCTGGTGAAATTGCTTGAGGGAGACCCAGTGGCTACAACAGCACAAACATCCTGTTAGCTGTGATCGTACGCGATAAAATTACACAATGCAGTCTGTGGTTAAAACGACTGGTATTTCCACTCTTTGACTATGCAAACTGTTTCTCTCCCATCCTCGTAGTGAGATAAACAAAGAAAAGGACTACTGACAGTTATATTACGTTTTCCTTTGTAAATAAACTGTCCACTAAACTTAGTTATTATCTAAAATTACCAGTGAACCTGCACATACCATCTGGGTTTTATATGTAGTGCTGATGATGGTGAAATTTGGGCAAATCTGCAAGAAATATTTTGTCTTTGGAGCTGGGAAATGATAAGATTTGCAAATTATGAAAGAAAACTACACAAAACTGCAGAAAATTTAAATTCTTCTTAATTCTATTTCAACTGATGCTGTTCCAACAATACATTTGACCATGTCAGCATTATCATATCAAAAATGTTACTGACTAATCTACTAGTACACTAAAATATCACTACCAACTGTTCCATATGATGTCAACATGACATGTAAGGGAAATAAGTGTGGGAGCTGGTGGTGGAAGTTTGAAAAAAAAACAGTCAAATAAAACATTAAGAGGACGTGTAGAATGGGTGGAAGTTGACACTGGTCCAGGAACAACCTGCCCTATGTAAATTTGAACTGGTCTTGCTTTCCAGCAACTGATACCCCTGAGTCTGATACACGTAGGGCACAGCCAAACTAGCAGCTGCACCAGCTTTCAGAGGCTGTTTGGACAGTGAGTTTATCTGTCAGACCTGGCATGACTCAAAACTAGAACACGGATATTAGGTCAGTTATCCCAATCTTTCATAGTGTAAGAGATTAGTGCATTCAGTGAGAGTCTCTTTCTCTGTATTAGTGCAGGCTAATACAGAGGGAATAAATGTCAGCTTCAATATAATAGTATTTACAGCCTGCATTTTTGTTAGAAATGCAGTCGATGAGATTAGGAGATTTTGCATTTTGATTTGAAACTGAATATTTTAAGGCTGTTTATCCACTATGCTGTCCAACCAACTGCCCTTCAATATCAGATCTGCACCAACTGTAGTTTTAAAAAGCTGCCCAAAACCTCACTACTTCTAAGCCTTTTTTGCACTTCTATTGCACTTTCAATCTTCTTTTATCTTCTTTTACAGATTTTCTATGCATTCTTGTATGTCTTTTATTCATTTTTTTACTTCCTACTATTTTATGCTTCCTAATTTATTAATATGTTTAGTCTATTCCTGTAAAGCACTTTGAATGAGCTTTGTGTATAATAATGGACTATAGAAATGACTTGACTCTGCACAGGTGCACAGAGACACAATGAGGGAGAAAGGGAAAGAGAAGCAATGAGGGAGAAAGAGAAAAAGAAAGAAAGAGGGATGAGGAGAAAGGGGGAGAAATAACAGAGGAGGGAGAGGAAGGGTGAGAGGAAAAGAGAGGAAGAAAAGGAAAGAAATGAGATAAAGAAGGAGGAGAAAAGGGAGGAAGGGAGTGGAGGAAAGGGAGAATAAAAGAAAAAAGATTTAATATTTAAATAGAGAGGGAAGAAGAGAGAAAGGGGGGCTGAGGGAAAGAGAAGAGTGAGAGATTAGACAGATGGAGAGCAAGAGGAAGAAAGAGCGTAAGGAAGAAAAATAAAGATGGAGAGATGAAAGAGAAAGACTGAGGGATCAGAAAGACATGGCAAGGGAGTGTATGAGACATAAGATTATCATGTAATTATTTAAATATAATGACATAATTACAAGATTAAGGACATGGGCCGCATGTAATGAATTATATTTGCATTAGATTTACATTTCGTATTGACTGGTTCACAGCCTCATCTGGACAGTCCGTAATTCAGTTTTTTTTTTCAGTGATAAGTACAACAAACTCTCAGATCATATCAACATAGCGAAATATAACAGTATGTTGATTTACCACTCTCACTTTTATAGTCCCAGAGCGTATTCAAGCCTTTCAGAAATGGCCACTAAAATACCAGCATCTAGACTGTCCCAATGTAAAGTCTGCTGGGTAATCAGTTTGCTGCACACACATGCTGACCTCAGGTTATAAGGTAAAGTAACATTGACATAAACTGCCATTAACATGACAGATTATGTCTATTTCATATTAAGATTATTGGTAACTGATGTCATGACCTTATTTTTAGCAGAAACTGTACTGACATCACATATTAGTAGTATTTTTCATGACAAGTACCAGTTGTGGTAACAAGACACTAAATAATATTATATTCACCTACACAACTGCTATTACTGCTCCTGTTGACTGCACTTTATGTTATCTCTCTCGTTAGTCCTGTCCTGCCCGCAATAGTCTTGTCTTGTGGTGTTCTGTTGTTGTTCTTTGTGGGTCTGTTTTTGTTCTTTGTGTTACAGCATGGTCCTGTAGGAATGTTGTTTCATTCATGTTTGTACTGTGGATATGGTTGAAATGACAAACATTTACTTGACTTGACTTTTATATCAATATACATAATCTGTTATGTCAATTTTGCATAGCAGGGCTCAAGTAAAGTGTTACCAGACAGAAACTACTACACCCCCCCCCCCAACACCACCAATTAATACTTTAGAGGTGCCTGCAGAAGATGTGCAGGAGGAAAGATGTCAGGGATCTCCTCTGAACCATCCAGTCGTACTAAATGGCCAAGCCAAAGCAAAGCTCTATCTTCCGAAAAGCAACAAGTGGAAACATCTGGCATCTGAAAACAGCAATATATTAAGCTTTATGACAGGCCAAGGACACGTTCTACTGAGGCCATTCTTCTTGCTGTGTTCAGAGCTCTTTAGGAGCCTGTGTCTTCTTGCACTCAATCAAATTAATGTCTCTAGTTCCGGTTAAATTCTTCTAAATTATGACAACCCTAACTTAGATCACGGGCATTGCCAGACAAGGGCTCCTGGAGCTATAGATCCAAATATTTGGAGAAGTCAGTGTAACATGTTAGGTTTCACTGTGGCTCCACTGCACCTCATACTATTTTTGCTTGTAATTATTGGAAATAACAGTAATGTGATTAAATTTGTCTTGACAGATATGTCCTTGTATTTTAATATACTGAATGTATAGTTTTCTGTTTCTGTTTCCTCTGAGCTGGCCTAATCCTCCCCCTCAGGTTTCTGTTTTGTAACGACTGGGGTTGTTGGCTGGATGTACAGTATGTGCAAGTTGGATGGTTTACTGAATAAAGCCAAAACAAGGAAACCAAGCCATCGAGATAAAATCAAAGTCTATACATACATCCAAAACAAACAGTATCGCTAACAAAGCGATACAAACAGCAGTGATCATAGACACCAACAAAGACTGTGGAACACAAGGAAATTTAAACTTACCCCTGGCTGGGAACACCTGGGGCTAGGAGAGGTTTCACATGATAAACAGATTAACACAAGAATAGGGCAGAGGGAAGGCAGGGCAAGAGATCACAACAATAACAAAAGCACATGGACAAGCACATAGTAAACGTGAGCAAAGATGGAACACCCTTATTTTCATTTGACGTATTCTCTCTTTACTCATATTCTCTTACAAAAAGTGAGTGAAAGCAAGGTTGAGATAAATTAGGTTTTTCCTTTTCATTGTTTTCAGTGCTGCTGATTTGGCATTAATATTTTTTTTGGCATTCTTTGAGTTTCATTGTATGCCAGCATGTTTTTGTCATTATGCAGCATGTTGTTGAATCAAAAATTTCAAATCCTATTCTGTCATGTACACTAATCAGCCATTACAGTAAGAACACACACCAAATATGGTGAAGATCTCCCTGGCTCTGACACATTAAGTCATGGACTCCAAAAGACCTCTGGGAGTCTGCTGTGGTATCTGTCACTAAGATGTTAGCAGTGTTGTGAAGTAGGGCTACATGGGTCAGACTAGTTTGTCCAGCACATCCTACAGACATCAAGTCAACACCTTGAACCCTTTGTCATGTTCCTTAAACCGTTCTGGAACAGTGTTGGTAGGGTGTCTTATCCTGCTTAGAGACATCACTACAATCAGGGAATCCTGTTACAATGAAGGGGTGAACTTGATCTGGGTCAGTGTTCCGGTAAGTGGTGTTAAAGTAGCATCCAAATTAAATGACACACATATCAGCCAAAATCAGAATGAGAGATTGTCCAATTCCTGCCAATTCCAGCATCAGCCAAATCCGATTATGCAACCCTACTGTAAAGCACTGTGTACATTTGGTTTTTAAAGGTAACATAAATATAGTATTACTATAAATGTGAAAGTAAAGGTGTGCAAGAGCAGGTGTACGTAACTTCAATAAAGCTGTGTTGTGTCATTCGTAGAAAAAGATCACATAAGACTTTTAGCTCTGTGAAAAATGAATGTTGTTTTAATGTTGTTACTGGCTGCGGTGCAGCAGGCGGGTGGGGGAGGGTTGACTCACTCTGGCAAAGCATTTGTTATGCAGAAGTGTAAGGTAATATGATTTCCAAACATCCTGCATCTGCACATACACCGCCAATATCCCTGCCAGCCCCTCAACAGGCCCAGCACCTTTAATTTGATAGTAAGAATTGACATTTTATCTGCCTGGATGTACAGTTTGTCTCTTTGGAACATTCATGTCCAGCAGTGATCAGTGTGGGTGTCATGAAAATGAGTTGTGAGTGGCTGAGTGTGTGGCACCAACTGAGAATGATCACCTTGCACACTTTCTTAATAGCAAACAGCACAAAAACACAGATCATGTTGACTTTGGCTCCAAGCTTAGGACTTAAGATTTTTAATTTATTTTTCCTGTGTTTAAATAGGAAAATAACATGAAAAGGCCTGAACGTTTGGAAGTGAATGAAGCAGGCTATCATTCTGTCCAACACATGAAGCTGCAAAATGAGTGAACTTTTTTAAGGAGGTTATTGAAGCATAAGTCTATATTTACTATTATTGGCTTATAAAATCTGTAAAATAGATAAATGTCTGGCATAAGTATAGTATAGCAGCCAAAACATCTAAACTACATTTCTAATTCTTTTAGACCTTTCTGCAGCTTTTGACACTGTCAAACATTTAGATCCTCCTGGCTTCACTCACAGAACTTGAAATTAATAGTTCTGCTTAGTAGTGGTTGAGGGCTGCTTGAGGGCTGCAGTTACCAATTATCATGAAAAGGATCTATGTCTACCCAACAAAGACTTACTATTGGTGTTCCCCAGGGCTCAGTGCTTGGCCCCCTTCTCTTTTCCTTATAAGCTTGCCCTCTTGGTGATATGATATCTTCACACAGGTTCTCCTACCACTATTATGTTGATGACACCTAACTCATCCTCTCCTTTTCTCCCAGTGACTCTCAGATCTCAACCCGTATCTCAGAATGACATTTCCTCCTGGATGACAGCACATCAGCTGAAGCTAAATCAGAGTGAAACAGAGCTCCTGGGCATCTCAGTGGATGTATCCCCACAACCTGACCTGATCAACGCTTTTGGAATTGCTGTCATCACTCCTACATTAAAAGCACAAGATCTAGGGGTTCTCTTGGATGAAGAGCTTTCATTTTCATCTCACGTTAACAATGTCTTTTGAGCTTGCAGATACATCAGGGGGATTCGTCCATTTCTCACCACTGATGCCACTCATATACTGAGAACAACTACTCGATGTTGTTCTAAAATGCCTCCTAATATGTTTTAGATAACTGTTAGCAGTAACTGCATTTATGTAATGTTAGATGGTCTGCTTGATTACTTTTTGATTTTGTTATGCTAGTGCTTTCTGTCCCCACACACACATACACACATGCATCACTCATTTACACACACACACACACACATACACGGATGGATGGGACAAAAAGCAGATATGTCACACAGTATGAGGTCTTCCATAATGGTGGATCTTACAACTAACATGTTAAAGTGTTAACGAGGCTCTTAATCATCCAATATTCTGTCAAACATTTGACCAATTGGTTTAACATTTGTTAGGCATTTTGTCAAAATAGGAAATAACTCATAATAGAAAAAATGACTAAGACCACCACTGCTGCATACGGACAGGAAGCTTGAACAAAAAAGTATAAAGAATAAAAAGTAATCAAGCCGACGATTTAACATTACAAAAACACAATAACTGCTAACAGTTATCCAACTCTAAAACACATTCAAAGATATTGCTTAGCTCATTATTGCCTCTTTGCAAAAAGTGAGTTTGGATTTTTTGCATTGTGAGTTCAGAGTTTTTGTTCAGTTTTGAAATCAACTCACAGCAGATACCTCATGGTTAATTTACTAGCTTTTTGTAGCCATCGGCCAAAAGAGTGAAATTCAAGGCTTGGCCCACACATGAAGGTGTCTTTCCCATCTTAAACTTTCCTGGCACTCCTACTGGTCACAGGCCAGTGGTTTAGCTCAACAATATTATGGTCTTTTCAGTTATGGATAGTCACAGCAGTACTGTGAGTAATAAACAGAATCTGTGTTGTTTTATTTCTGTCATTGTGTACTATTTAAAAGTGAAAGTGGACTCTGCATGCTACTGTTATATAAACTGTCTTATCTTTGTAATTTTGAGTACATTAAATTAAAGAAATTGGATCAAATGTTTTACTATGACAGGCTGCAAAATGAATAAAGATACAAAGTCCTTCAGGAAGCCTGGAGAACTGTTTCTCAAGAATACATTAAAATACAAGAAAGTCTGGATCTTTGAAAGCAAAATATGATTAAATGAAGGGTGGCTCGAGACTTTTGCACAGTACAGTATGTAGAACATGTTATTCACATTTTTTGTGAATTGTACATGTGCATGTAACATATTACATTAATGAACAAGGTGCCAAATTCACAAAAACACTTGTCAGATCCAATCTTGGAGGTGCCAGCCTCTCTGTAAGGTACAAAGGAGGGTGTTGTTTCAGTTTGGTTCCAGCCTCAGACATCCTCCCCTCTTGTCCCTTCTCAGTTGTCCTGGTCTGACATTGTGAATGTGAGTGCGTGTGTGTGTGTCACACTGTGATTAATTAGGACATGAGGAGAGGCGGGTGTTGGGTTGTGGTGGTGTGTTTGTGAAGGGGGGGGGTGATAATATTTACTAAGTGCTAAGGTGAGGCTTTCATTAAGAGTATGTTGGGACGGGTGGGCAATCTGGCTACTCCGACACCATGAAAACCTTCGTTGGAGGAATCAGAAAGCCATTTACTGTGAAACCCTGGAATGTAGACCAGTGCACACCGATGGTCTTGGTCAGTGTCAGAGTGAATTATTAAAAAATAAAATAAAATAGTAATAATAATTTGATGTCCCTGTTAACAGCACCAAGGCAGACACTTTAAGCTGAATGTTGAACGGGTCAGTAAAAAGCTGTTTAATAATGACTCTAAGTATTTTGGTTCATTTGTTTGTCTAAGTAAAAAGCATCCGTGACATTCAAATATTTATCAGGACATAATGAGAAGTTTGACACAAGCCGTATCTACAAAGTTCAATATATGATTTTGTACATTTATTAGGTTTTAACTTGGTAGAAACAGGTTTTTTGGCTAAAACACACCCCCGCACACAAGCAAAATCACAACTGACACATTCCTGTCATATTTTCAAAATTGTTTTCTAACATCAAAGTCGTTGAGGCCGCGGCCTGGGCCGAGGGTCTCGATCATCATGACCCCCAGTGGCTGTGTGATTGGCATGTGACGCCCCATGGCTCTGTGATTTCCTGTGATTCTTTTTCCATCCTCTCCGCTCTGCAGGGGTTAACAGAGGCAGCACGGGCTTCATAAACACTTCATACACACAGCCAGGGGAGCTGTGAAAACAACCCCTCCTCATCAGGAAACAAGGCTGCAAACAATAGATAAAATTAGATCTCCATTGTCTGAGCTGGTGAGGGAAAGGTTCCTTATGTGATTATAGTTCACTACACTATTTACGTTTATGCTTTAAAATATGAGCATATTGGTGTGAAGCAGTAGTGAATTATGAGCTTTAGAATAAGGCTTTCGTTTCAGTGCATAATAGTCAAAAAACAGGGGAAAACAGTTCAAAAAATCCTTTAATAAGCTATGAAAATATTGTCAAATGCAGGAATGGATACTGTATTTTCATAGATATATATTGAACTGCTCCTGATTATTTGCATATAAAAAGCAAAAAAATAATTACGTTCCAGTATTGCTTACTTTCCTTCTGGACTGCTGATGCAATATTTGCATTTTTTATTTTTTTTTTTTAAAACCTAGTACTAAAATTGCACATCCCTGTTCTAAATTGCACATTTTTTCTTTTAGTTTAGAGTATACATGAAAAATTCTACTTTGACTTTGGCCAGTATAAATAGTAAAGTGAGGCTAAGTCCTCTCTCTTTAAAAAATGGCCCAAAAACTGCACATCCCTGTACTAACTTGCACATTTTTACTTTCAGTTTAGAGTATACATGAACAAGTCTACTATGACTTCAGCCAGTATAAATAGTCAAGTGAGGCTAAGTCCTCTCTCTTTAAAAAATGGCCCAATATAAGGTTGCGTCTTTGGCACTGGCATCACCTACCTTACTTTTACCGGTCAGTTCTAAAATATGATTGGCCCACAAATGCTGGACACCATTGTAATAAACACAGAAACATCAACATTCAATTTTTACGTTGAGAGTGAGAGTATGTCATTACACTGCAATCTTTAAGAAATTTTTGTTTTATAGGAAACCAATATTTGTCACATTTACACCATTGCAATAATGCTGATTCTGCCCAAATTATTATATTTGTGCCATGCAGCTGTACACAGATTAAATAGTGGTTTTAACAAGATGCATTTTAAGTTTACAACTGCTTAGAACAGACATGCATGTGAAATGTTTTACTTTTTAAATTTCTGTTTCATTCAGTCCTTCAGTACTGATTTAACTTTATATCTTGGATGTTCTGTTTTTGTTGTAGTTGAAACAACACATAGGGTCAGTTTCCCAGACAAAGATTAAGATCAGTACTTCTAGGGGCCATGAAATATCAAGTCAAGACAAACTTAACTGTACAGAGATTTTCACAAAGCAGCTTTACAGAAATCTACACCTAAGCCCCCAGTGAGAAATCCAGAAGACAAAATGAGGGGGGAAAACTCCTGAGGAAGAAACCTCGAGAGGAACCAAGCATCAAAGGGGGAACCTGTCCTCCTCTGGCTGACGCTGGATAGCAAGACAATAGAAGGAGGCAGTTCGTATCATGTCTGAGGGACATGTAGTAATTAACACTGAATGAGAGATAAAGGTCACCTATAATTATACAAAGCAGAGGAAACCAGTCATTAATGTTAGTGCTTAATAACAGCCAAGTAAGCTTATGTGATTAATAGTTCAAGAGTTGAGTCCAAAAGAATGTGAAAAAGAGTTAAGTGCATGGTGGCATTAGTAGTCTTTTGGCCAGGGTATTTTTGTCTCCTCAGATGTGAAAGTGAGTGAACATGCAGTGAGTTCCGTTTCCAGGCATATCAGCAGGGCCAGAGGCACTTTGGCGATACTCTGTTGGAAGAACTGGACCAGAGGGTGAAGAGCACAAACATCCAGTCGCACATACGTCAGCTTTGAGTCTGTAGTGACCTTTCATAAGGAAGTAAATTTGAAGCTCTTTTAAACAAGAAAAGGATGTGATGTTAGCGCTGGTCAGGAGGACAGGCAGAAGGAACACCCAGTCAATTAAATGAAGCACCAGGGCAGTAGGGCAGGAACATCTTAAGAAGAGAAACACAGAAGCAGAAAATATAGCAACTGTAATGTACAAAAAAAATTCATTAAAACACATGAGTTTGAAACTTGTAAAGTTTGGAAATTGCATTTTAAATCAAAGCTGTCAAAAATATTTTCTCACAAAGTGGGTCCAACTAATTAAAAATGAAAAGGTCTTCGGTTAATTCTTCATCTCATTGTCTGTGGTTAATCTGAAGCAAAGGGCCTTCAGTCTAGTTCACGAAGTCCTAACTAATGGAAAAGATAGCTTAGCTGTGTCACCCTCGCTGCCATAAAAATATAAGCATTGAAAAGCTTATTTTCCTTTTGTTTTTTTTAAAGGTTCATTTTCAGCCCAGACCTAAAACTGAAATACCATTACTAGCATACAGTGAGATGAGACGGCATGGCTTCACATTTCACAGAGTACAAAAGACACATATAATACACATATAAAATTAACTATAAAAATAAACTCTAAATGAAAGAAAAAAGGAAAAATATAGTACAAGGATGTTCAATTTAGTTCAAGGTAATTTAGTACAAGATTTAGTTAAATATCATTAGTCCTTCTTGGAAGGGTAAGAAGGCCCTAGGGCTTTTTGTAATTAGGGTAATCAGTTTCAGAACTCAGAAGAGACTTTGGGCCTATCTCCTAAAGACAATAATGAGTCAGTTATCAAAACTTACATGGTTGAATTTATCACTTTGCCTTGACCATTGTGTCTACACTGAATCCATGCCAGCTCAAACAGTTGGCAGGTCCTTAACAAAGAATTTCCCTGACTATGTGAACGTCACAGCATTGACCATGAGCTAGTGGAGTGTACTCTGAGAAACAGATATATTTCTCAGCCACATTCATCAAATGCATAGCAGACAGCCAAAAGTCTGAGCATGTTTAACTTAAAGGAGGCACTAAAATAATGATGTAGACTGACAGGTTGAACTTTCAACTCCCATTTGTCACCCACCTTAACCGTTCAAAATGCGCTTTTCATTATGTGATCATTCCATGATAATTTTAAAAAGAAAAATGCTCCCAAATTGCTTTCGATTGCTCACGATTTCCATCAGTTCAAATTAAAACATATTTCGCCAGGGATTAAAATAATTTAGCATGATGCTAATTTATAGTATGTTCAGTTACATTTTTCCACAATCAGGAGTAAACATACATTGTTGGAAAATGATCAACACTGAATAGTTCTGAAATCAAAATGAGAACAAGGGCTTCTAGCTAGAACCAATTTGTAAAATCACAACAATTTGGCAGCAAAGATAAGAATTTACCCCAGGAGTGACTGACTTGACATAATTTTAGACCCCGTTGACAGTTTGGTTAAAGAGCTTTTACAGAACAAATTGAATGAGATGGAACATTTGAAGTCAGTCAAGTCATGGGTGACCATAGCAGCAGAAACAATATGTTCTTGACTTATATAAGTTAATGACAGGATTTTATTTTGGACCATTTCTATTGGTCCATTTTTGGCACAGTGTAAAACATGCTAGTTTTCAAATTATGCAAGAAATGACAAAAGGTTTGGTTCCGACATAGATAATATTCCAGCAAGGATGTGAACAAATTTTATGTTTGACTACTGTCACGGTTGACAGCCGCTAGAGGCTGCCCTTTTTCTGTTATTTGGGTTTACTTTCATTTTGAAATGTCTCAGCACACTGGTTTTTAGGTTTGTGTATTATGTGTTTCAGCAGACCAGTGTTCTCAGTCTAAGTGATGCTTAGTTTCTACAGGTTTGTGGGTTTTTGGGTTTTTGTATTTAGCTTTGTTTATGTTGGACCTTAGTGTCAGTCCACCGTCATCCAGCGTTGATGTTTGTATTTGCTTTATGTTTAGGCCCTTGTGTCTGTTTTGGTTTATAAATAAAGGAATCATAGAACATGGAAGTCTGTGTATGCGCCTCATGTCTCGAGAGGGAGAGGGGATTCATGACAACTGTTAATTTCAAGCTTGGTTAGGGAAGACGTAAAACTTTTAAGAAGCAAAAAATTGACTCAAAAGGCGTACTTTGTAAATTGTGTATTTAAGTAATTGAATTATGTCATATTTGTTGCTGTCTATACAAATATTCCTTTAACAGCATCACTACAGAACCAGGTAGAACTAGGCAAATGGAGCAAATTTCAAAACTAACTCAGTCACTTGACTCTGTTTTGTTTCGGACGTCTTGCAAAGAACGCCTACACAATATTACAAATATCTATGATGGTGTCAACACAATACCCTATGTGAATAAATTGACAGTGTCCATCTGTCTTAAAAGAGCCTCAGTAATAGCGACTGATGTTTATCCTTCAGTTGGAATTGAGTAATCATGTTTATTCAACAGGCTTTTAAAAGGCTTCCTCTGCTCTCTTTAGTTGTCTCTTGAGCTTCAGTTCACAATGGCTGTTTATTGTCTGTCAGAGAAAAGCACAGCAGGCTTCTCATCTAGATTATCTTAAGGTCATCTGTCAAATGGCCTTGACCCTGTTTGTTCTTTAGTGATGTTCAGTCCTTAGACTGGGTTTCTGGATTCAAAGCGTCATGTAAAGGTTCAGAGGGGAAGCATGGAGATGTCATCATCATCATCATCATCATTATTTTCATTTAGAGCTTCTCCCACATTTAAGGATTCTGTTCCTAATGTGTTTGATACTGCATGTATTGCATCAGAATCATAATCAGAAAAAGAATCAGAAAATTGTGTTGCTCCTGGACAAAATTGCTTATGTTAGGACTGCCCAGACACACAGAGATGCAGAGACAAGAACAAGTCTAAATAAATCCAATATAAAACTGCAGAAAAAACTCAACATGAAAGACACTGTTATATGCATAAATATTGGGGTATAAATACAATAGATAAATAATTTACAGTGAAGTTAATTAAAGTAAAAAATGTAAAGTAAAAGTTAATTACTAGTAACACAAATGGTTATGAGTATATTACTACATATTACTGAGACATTCCACATGGTAACATGTAACATAATGAAATGATACTGCACATAATTACATGATAGCATCAGGTTATTGCACAGATTATTGTGTGAATATGTGACAAGGGAGGAGTCATAGAGTCTGATGGGTGGGTGTGTGACAGGGGGAAGAGTTATAGAGTCTGATGGGTGGGAGGGTGACAGGGGGTGGCGTTATAGAGTCTGATGGGTGGGAGGGTGACAGGGGGTGGAGTTATAGAGTCTGATGGGTGGGAGGGTGACAGGGGGTGGAGTTATAGAGTCTGATGGGTTGGTGTGCGATTGGGAGGAGTTGTAGAGTCTGATGGGAAGGACGGATTTTCTGTGGTGTTCAGTGGAGTACTTTATGCTGGTGAGTCTGTGTCTAAAAGTATTTCTCAGTTCAGCCACAACACATAATGGACTGAATCCTAGAAAATGTTCTCCTTTCAGCCACAGTTTCCACATTGTCAGATTCCTCACCCACCACTGAGCCAACGTTCTTGATTAGTTTGTTAAGTAGCAAAATCATATTAATGGACAAAAACACAAAAAAGAGCAATGACAAAATGCAATGCTGCATTACCTAACACTACACAGCCAACCAGAGCACACAGTGACGGCTAGTTTTAGGTCAGAATCCCCCAATTAGCCATTTTCCAAATCTGCTCCCTAAAATAATGATGTAGATAAAGTTAGCCTAAAGCAAACAACCATGTCAACTAAAACTCTGACTTACAATCAGTATGTTAATTCTGCCTATTATAATGCTGAATAACTTCACTATTTCATCACATAATGTTAGTGTAACCTTTGATCAGATCCAGAATGAAAATTTAAACAGACAGCTGTGACTACTGTCAGATGATTGTGTTTATATCTGTGAAACGTTATTAAAAATAAGGGGGAGAATGTTTGGTAAGTCAAGATTAAGGAAAACACTTGCTAGAATTCTTGGTTCTCAGAATAGTGTTTCCAGCAACGTCATTAATCTTAAGCACCCACAAGAAAAAGGACTAAGTCATATTTCACTTCCTCATGATTTTTGACCTCTTGCCATGGGCAAGTGCCACTGCTGAGTCACAGAACTTGGGAAATCAGTTTGAGAAGTCAATGCACATGGAGAGGATTTTCACAAAAAAAACAAACTCAGGCTGGAGAAAAGGCTGAAGAAGGCTAATGGGAGAATATGGCTGTGCACTTTCTGTGATACATTAAGATTTTTAAAGAGTTAATTTCAGAGTTCATCTGTATAAAAAGATACAATTTGCATTTTGGGTTGAAACTGCATAGTGCTGATGAGAAGTTTTGGCACGCACTGAGATTTTCTACATTCACGTTTCATATTTCCTAAAATACTCAAAAAATTATTTGCCATTAAATTGAGAGTATATTCACTATTTTAGTACCTTTATTAGCCAGAAAAAATATTAGATATTTAATGAGATATTGAGTGACGTAACAGTTAACAAGCGCAATTTAAAGGAAAAGACTTTTGACTCTGTATCACCACACAACCAGTTATTAGGATGTCAGACATGCACTCATACAAAATCTTGATATTTTTTATTTAATATTTAATAGCTGTGGGTGGTTGTAGCCTATTGGGTAAAACACCTGCCTGTGAACCTGATGACCACAAAGTTCCAGGTTCAATGAAGTTTTCTACCATTTTGTCCTTGAGCAAGACACTTAACTCTCAGTTGCTCCAGGAGGATTGTACCTGTAACTAATGACTGTAAGACTGTCCTTGTAACTAATGATTGTAAGTGGCTCTGGATAAGGACGTCTGTCAAATGCCTTTTCCTCAACAACTTTCCAGTGTTTAACAAGAATAAAATCTGCAGTTTATTTGGTGTTGTTGGATTTTTTGACAATTGTCCATTACAGTTTCTTGTGTTCATTTTCCTAGTGTTTTTCAAAGACCAAAAATGATGCTGAATGATAAATTATTTAGAAATCAAAGGAGAGTTACAAAAAATATTAAAGCATATGCCAAACATTGATAAACTGCAGTGCTCTTAAGATAAAGTTCCTCAACAGACATTTAACAAGACCACCACAAAACTTTGGCTTCAAAAATTCAAGTTTGAATCAGTTCTTTTATGTTCCAGACTCAATATAAACTGCATGTCCAGAACTTCACAACCCTGGAGCCATTCGTATCCAAGGTCAACACACAAAGACATATTACACAGTGTACGGAAAAATCGATCGTATTCATGTGCTTAACGTTTATGGGAAGTATAAATATCCAAGCTCCTTCAAAGAGCTGTTC